>JAHREE010000069.1:16232773-16273793 GCA_033628505.1 Tringa tobata
TTCTCAATGTGATTCTCTGGGTCATAAAACTGTCCAAAAGCACTATCAAGCCAAATGAAGCATCCTCGTATGCCCTTTAGTTCCAGTGGGTGCCTGTTTTCCTCTGTGACCTCCAAACTCTCGGTTTGAGAATATCCCAAGACCTTCAGCACTGGCCATTGTACGAAGCTCTACTGCCTGTGAGAGTTCACACAGATAAAGGCTAGAGAGTACAGCTGAGGCTATCAAAGCCAACAACTCTTCATTCTCCTAAAGCACAAACAGAAGATGCAAAACATCTGCAGTCAGAAATAAGAGTCTGGTGAACACATTTCACGGTGGCTGCTGCAAGAGAAAAACATTCTAAATAGATGTTTGGCCTCAGTTTGGTCTTGAACACAGAGAAATTTAATCCATCACAAGGGCAGAAGAAATGGTTCAGCATGGGCAAGAGTATCAATAGGGTGGTAATACACCTATAACACAACCTAGAATGAGGTTAAGTCATAGTAAAAAATGTCAAAGGTACTAGAAGACAGAAGGAAAGCTTTCAGATATCTATGCTATTTAATATGCAGCACACGAAATTTCAGCTTTTCCAATTTTTTACGGAGACGTTAACACTTCTGCAGCTCTCTTTTTGTTTATGTTTCTGAATAAGACCATTTATCTGTAGCGTTAAGTAGAAGTCCTATAACAAAACATAATGTTGGGTCAGCAGTTTCTTGGCTCTGTCAAAGTAAATGATCAGTGACAATGAGACATGATGGGGAAAGAAATTTTCAGAAGACGACAAACCCTTGGATCATGTGACAGAACCATCCTGGAACAAACAAAATTGTCTCTTTTAGCCTAAAACTAAGCAGGAAGACACACTCAGGAGCACAGAAAATCCACTCCTGCTGCTAAGTGAAAGGCAGACTGGAGGACATTGTCTTGGTTTAGTTAAGCTCTACCTTTTCCATGCTTTGCTTGCTGCCACAGACGCAGTCATCTGAGCCAGAGGGTCAGCTGCATCACTAGAGACTTCTTCTGACCCTCAGCATTATTTTTCTTAAGCAGGGCACGTCTCTGAGCTCAGAGACCTTCTATCTGTTTCAAAGCCCTTTCAACCTGGTTATCTGGACACATTCCTGACCAATTTTGTTTAAAACACATCAGGGCTTTGGCTTTTGATTATTGATGGATGAGCAACAACCACTAACAGCAAATACTCAGGGACACACGATGTTTACTGAAGTAATTCGGACGTCTTCCACATGCATGCAGAGTTCAAAGAGTTGTCAGCAGTTGCAGCAAGACTGGAAATAAGAGGGTGGCCCCGAGAAAGGCAAAGTTTGGGTGTAGTTTCTCAGCAAGAAGCCACTTGCTGTGTTTATTTGGCCATTTGCAGTTCAAGTGGGTTGTCATGTTCTTACCCCATTCAAATGCAATCATCATAGTGGCTTTTAAATAACATAATGGCTTATTTGGACATAGAAGCATATGAAGTATAAAGTTGCTATTCTTGAAATTGCCCTTTACCCTCCCATCTCAGTCCTGTATATGAAACAGTAGTGCTCTGTTTCTAAGTTGGCTTCAAGTCACTAGTGTGTTTCTCATTTATAAAATGCTTTTTACAGCCTAATTGGGAGCAGTTTAATTCTCAGATTCTCAACTCCTTACTATACCAGCTAAGAGCCCAATTGACTGTAACGATTCAGAAAGAGGCTCTTTCGGAGCCTTTACAATATGTCATGTAAATTGGTGTTCAGGGACTTTAAAAAAAATATTTATATTATATTTTACTAGAATATTATTCACATGATAACAGTCCCATGCACATTATGACATAATGAACTGTAGATGCTTAGAAGAAGTGGTCATAGTTTATGGCCTCCAGGCCAATGAATCTTTTATCCTGGAGAACGCTCCATAGCCTCATGTGTAAGCCCAATATCATATCACCAGAGGAACTTAGAGATCTGAGGTGCTCATTACTTGTTCAGTCATCTAATTCTGTCCCCTACATATTTATCAGTGTTCATGAGTGTTCCACCTAATCTTGTTATAACAATTAAATCATACTTATTAATCATTCCCCTTTGAAGACTGGACAAACTAACTGCCTTCCATACAGGACATATCTTCAGAGGTCCATTCTAAAAGCCCCCTGTTAAAGCCAGGCAATCTGCTTTTCTGTTAATTTCAAATAAAAAAAGTCAAAAAATGTGGAGCTTCTCCTATAAATGTAATTGCTACACGTTTTTCAGTTGTGGCTCTTCAGCCACAGCACAACATAGCATGAGTTATAACTGGAAGAAAATTATAAAAGGGTTTGTTTGGCCTTTTTTAAACTGTTTCTAAAATAATTCCTTCATTATCCCCTGCACTTTGGCACTTGGATGATTCTCACAAGATATGCTACAGATAGAACTTTTGCTGCATGGGTGAACTTCCCAGTAGGGAGAGGCAGAATTTGTTCTAGAGAAATAATCAATACAGATAGCCTTTCTCTTGAAGGGCTTTTAGTACAGAAACAAAAATGGTGCCTGTAGGGTTCGGGCATTTGAACTGAAAGAATCAAGACACCGAGAGGGACCAGTGGCAGGATTTGCTGGGGTTCTGCTGCTCTGAGGTGGCAGGACTGGACTTTTGGGTTCCATTCCAACCATTATTAAGCAACTGGAAGGTTACAGTGGAAAAATAACTTCATCTCTCACTCTTCCAATTCTCCATATTCACCACCTGTGTTGTCTCATTAGATTTTTCATTCTGTGGAGCAGGGACTGTTAATATGCATTTGTGGCTCCAGATCTTTATAGAGGCTTCCAGCAGAACTCATAATACAAATCATAAATAATAAAATCAGAACATTTTGCTGGGAAATCATCTTGGCATTATTGGTCCTATAAACAAAAGCATTCTTTATCTAACACACAGTACCTGTCAGGAATACAAAGGAGATCTTAGACGTTTTTTGTTGTGACAATTTCAACCCGATCCTCCTCCCCCACATGTTGATAGCAAGTCAGTCGCCTGCTAACTTCTCTTAGAGCAGATCTAGGTGCTGTTTTTCTTTTATAGACAAAATGCTAACATCACAACACACTGCATATGAACATTGTGGTCACATAAGAGATTCCAAGTTCCAAGGAGGGAGGAGTTGCCTGGCAGAATTTTCATATCATTTATTATGGCAATTTGTCTTGTATGAGCTTAAAAAAATAGATAGTTTTAAAAAACATCTGAAATATGAAGAAACATAGCTTTGTAGTCCTTAGTCATAGTTCTAACACACAAACATATAAATAAGCTTAGATTTCCTTTCTGTTTCAGCTGCAGGTAAAGTATGTTGACATGCTCTGAGACACTCAGTGTGCAGCCATTTTCTAAAGAAAACAAGGACACAAACATGCAGGGGTATATAGAAGCCAAGGAACTTTATGAACCGTTCTGTGCCAGACTCTAGCCCAGCAGGTTCCCTTTATGGCAGGTCAGTGACACAGCAAAGCCTAAAACATCTGATGAAGTCTTGGAAAATTTCATTAGTGTAGTACTTTCTGATTCTGCTGTCCTACACTCCAAAATAAGAAAGGAAGAGTCAAGAAGGTGATGTGACATCCTCTTCGCATTTAGTATAAGAGCTCTAGGAGACATGGCATCAGTGCACCAGGAACAGCCTTTCTGGTCATAGTGTTGTAGTAGTTGTATCTGTTAGAATTGTAGTCTCCTTCAGTAGTATCATAGCCAGTCAGTCAGGACATGTGAGGCTCTAGCAATGTCCATGATCACCACCTACTGCACCCCAGCAACCTTCAGTTGAACGCCTAAAGATGAGATCTGTGCGGGTTGCATTACATTAGAGACGTAGTAGCTTGTCTATTTGCTGCTCTTACAGAAGGCACCAAACTAAACTTACTGCTAAATGTTACATTAAAGACTAGAACCAGAAAGTTAATGCAAATCTCACCCTGACCTCCTCCTGCTCCAGCAAGTGCTGTTGGTGGAGCACGCAATAGATACACGGATTGATCCAATAGCAAAGTGACGAGTTGTACCAAAGAAGCACAATCTGATTTTTGCAAGCAAAGCATTTTCAGAAAACCCAGAGGGGCTACCGTGCACAGCAAAGGAAACATTTGAGAAATAAAGAAACATTGTTTGATCCATTCTTTAATAACAGACAGCCTTGAAATGAGTGCAGCTTATTTTACAACAGAACGGGCAGAATTCAGAGTACACGTATAGGCAAAAGGCTAAAACTAACCTTTTGCTTCATAAGAGGTGGCATTTTCTTACAAGTTTGTGACTCCTTTCTGTATGGACAATTACCTTAAAGTGTATCATATTGATTTGCAATGTGCTTTGCAAATGTCAATATATACCTAGTATTGCTGCCTACAGCACATGAGGAAGTAAAATGGAAATGAGTCTGGGCTTAATGACATGTATCCATCTAGGATGAATAATGTATATATGGTCAATCCCCAATACTCAGGAGACCATCAGCCTAACTTTAATGTTTGAGAAAAGCAACTGTATGTTTTAGATTTATCACTTGAGTCCTAATGCATTCGCCAAAGGACATTAATATTTAAATATCTAAAAATATACTATCAGCAGAAAAATAGGCAGATTTACAGTTAGGGACATTCTCTTTGGTTAGCTTTAACACATACATGTCATTCTGGAGAGTTTAGGAAAACTAGTAGTCTTTTTACCTGATTGCATGGTATGGAAGATATTTAACTTCATGTTGTTAGCCAAGAAATATAAGCTGAAGCCAGCTGTTAGGTACCTGTGATACAATTGAGGGTCCTCTGTAACCTCCCTACTGACATCTGGCATGTGTACATAAGAATTGTTTTAGAAAAGACATGAACAAGGCTTATTTTGAAGTCATGAGACCTCAAAACAAAAAAAAAAAGGGGGGGGGAGGGAATAATCCAAATCAAACAATTGCTAGAAGAGAAGCTGTTATAAACCAACTGATATCAAATAAGCAATGATTTTTATTTTTCTTCTTGAATCATCCTGGAAACAGTTAAAAACATAACATAGCTCCTACGGATCGGATTTGTTTTAATCTTTGTCTTTATTTGCTGATGCAAATAAAGCGAGCACCACATTAAGTAGTATGTATTTGGGAAGTGAATTCCCATGTTATTGCTAGAACAGGTACGGAATGATCAACATGGCAGTATTTGTCTCCAGGTTGCCCGGCAGGCATTGACTCAGCTTTGTTTAGGAGACACTGCCACTCTCGGTGAAAATATTCAAATTGCAAACCTATTTTACATTTGGCCATACATTAAGATTCTCCGTAGAGAAATTGGTTTCTTCTGCTGCATCGCTCTCCAAAGACAGAAGAGAGATTGATTTCATATTTATAATATGAGTGCAAATAACTATGAGGTATTTCTTCAGATTTGAACTGCATTGTAGAATTATGTGCTCCACTATGCCATAAGATACAGAAAGATCTTTTTTATTTTGGTTTCCAAATGCATTGAGTATAGTTAATAAATAATATACTGATACCTGACTGTTCCATTCATTAAAAGCTTAATGTAAATACTGAGCAAGTACAAACAATTTTGATCATCTTTGGCTGCTGGCTCTAGCAAATCACAGTCTCAGAAAGTTTATAGATGGATTCTATTCTCATGAGCTCAGTAAAAAAATAAGTTTAACACTAAAAGATGGCAAACTCACTTAGCCCAGTGTTTTCCTAAGGGTGCCCTGAAAGGACCCATGAGAAACAAACCTTACAGCAGATGTTGTTTAATAGCAGCAAAGAGAACACAACTCCAGGCAATTGGCTAATCCACCTTGAAATTTCTCAGAGATCATTAAGCTGTATGTTTATCTAAATAACGTCAGTGAAACTATGCAGTAGTAAAATACTATCCAAATCATATTAAATATATATATATGCAAAATATATATGAATAATATATAGGTTTATGGAGCACAGCATATTTTTTACAGTCTTCTTTGTCCAGAAGAGAAAGACTGAAGTCATCCTTCAAAGTTCTTCCCAAAGTACTGAACCAGGCCTGTAGCACAAAATGCGAGTATTTTATTGCTCCATGGATATAAGTAGGCTATTACTGCATAGAACCTGGTCCATTATGGCTTTTGCACCCAGTTAGAAATCATTTGTGAACCACAGTTTACAAGAGAAAATTAAATTCCATTTGAAGAAACCCCATCAGTGATTGCTGCTGCCTTAGATGCAGGTTCTACAGAAGAGTAAACATGGGCCCAGGAACCTGATCAGTCTTTATACATAAAAATGTTATCTAATTTATATTTTAGAGCCTTGAATTTGTGTTCATCATTTCGAGAAAAAAAAAAAAAAAGAAAAATAATAATATTGTTCATGTATTTATATATTTGATATCAAAATACAGGAAAAATTAATCCTAACTGAAAAAAACCTACCAGAAAATCTCTGATTTGACAATTCCATTAGAGATCTCAGTTATGAAAGAGGGGGTCATCTGCTTAACAATAAAAAAATTTTCACTGCCTTAAAAGATTTTATTCATATTCTGTGATAAAACTTTTAAATTTATTTTTTAATTTCATTTTAGCATTCTATTTCTGTTTTGTACTGTGCCTTTGAACCAGGTATATAGATATATGTGAAACATTAGTAACTCTTTTTCATGCTTCACACAGAACATCGGATAAAAGCCTTTAGTAGTAGTTTGTTAAATTACCAAATGACAAATAAGGGATAAGCTACACATATATGTGACGAAATCCATTTAGTCAAATGATGAAAAAATAACAAATCATGATGTCAAAGAGGAAAGATACTTCAGCTTGCATGAGTCAAGGATTTTTTTCACAAGGAAAAAATGTAAGATATTTCACTTACATTTCAGAAAGAGATCAATTTACGCAAGATAGTGCAAAGATACTGTCTATTACTTAGACTACATATTACAATGCAGTGATATTAGGATGTAAGCATGCACTAAGATTCTAGGACATTTTCCAAGTCATAAGAGATGTCTTTTGCATAACTTTTCAAGGGAAAATCTTTCATTTAATAGCCCGTCATTTATTCTCAAGCCCTCTTTTTAAAAAATTATCTACTTTATAAAGACTCTAAATTGGTTTTCTAAGATTTAACAAGAACATCTTCACTACTGAGCATTTCCTAAGAATTTTTATGCTACAAATTACTAAAATGGCTGAAGCCTCTTTCAAGATGTTGATATATTGAAGTGCAGGGATATATAAAATTATTTCATAATAATTTTGCACTGTAAGAATATTTAAAGCAGTCTAAAATTTATTGGGGGAGCTGCTTATCCATGAATGTTTAACTTACACCACATCTTCTGGGAAGAGATTAATATCCACAGCAAGAAAGATGAGGCAATAATTTATTTTATAGCCATTCAAGTTTAAAGACTTTTAAAGATGCATTCTGAGACCAGAAGATTAGTTATAGGAAAGAGGAATGTCTGGAGTCATCTGGAAGTAAATTTTTGATGGAACTACAGAAGTATTTTATAAAATAAGCTGAATAAAGGAAAATTGAAAATCTGTATAAAATTTTGTTCTACAAAAGCATAAAAACATCCAGATAGTAATAAAATTTAAGAATCATAGAAAATTGAGCTTGTAAGGGAACATTAGAGGTTATCCAGTGAGTCTGTAAAATCATAGAATCCCAGAATTGCTTCGTTGGAAAGGACCTTAAAGATCATCTGTTTCCAACCCCCTGCTGTGGGCAGGGACACCTCCCACTAGACCAGGTTACTCAAAGCCCCATCCAGCTTCTCTGGGCAACTTGTTCCAGTGCCTCACCACCCTCATACTGAATAATTTCTTCACAATATCTAATCTAAATCTACCCTCTTCCAGTTTAAAAATGTTACCCCTTGTCCTATCACTACACTCCCTGAAAAAGAGCCCCTCCCCATCTTTCCTGTAGGCCCACTTTAAGTACTAGATGGCTGCTATAAGGTCTCCCCAGAGCCTTCAGTTCTCCAGGCTGAACAACCCCAACTCTCTCAGCCTGTCTTTCTAGGAGAGGTGCTCCATCCTTCTCATCCTTTTTGTGGCCCTTCTCTGGAAAATCTCCATCAGATCCATGTCTTTCCTGTTCTGAGGGCTCCAGAGCTGGACACAGTACTCCAGGTGGGGTCCACCAGGCGGAGTAGAGGGGCAGAATCACCTCCCTTGACCTGCTGGCCACACTTCTTCTGATGCAGCCCCTGATGTGAGTGACTTTCTGGGCTGCCAGTGCACATTGTCAGTTCATGTCCAGCTTTTCATCCACCAGTACCCCGAAGTCCTTCTCAGCAGTACAGCTGTCAATCCCTTCATCCTCCATTCTGTATTGATACCACGGGTTCCCCAGACCCAGGTGCAGGACCCTGCACTTGGCCTTGTTGAACATCATGAGGTTCCCATAGGCCCACTCCTCAAGCCTGTCAAGGTCCCCCTGAATGGCATCCTGTCCTTCTAGAGTATCAACCACACCACACAGCTTGGTGCTATCTGCAAACTTGCTGAGGGTGCACTCACTCCTACTCTACGTATCCTTGACAAAGATGTTAAATAATACTGTTCCAAATGTAGGCCCCTGAGGGACACCACTCATCACGGGTCTCCACTTGGACATCGAGCCATTGACCATAACTCTTTGAGTGAGACCATTCAGCCAATTCCTTATCCACCGAGTCATCCACACATCAAACCCATGTCTCGCCATTTTACAGACAAGAGCGTTGTGCAGTGTGAAACTCTTTGCGGAAGTCCAGGTAGGTGTTGTCAGTTGCTCTCCCCTTATCCATTTGTCCCTTACCCAGTTGCTCTGCCAGGATAAGATCACACAGCCATTGCAATCTATTCCAACACCCAACTGTCCATAAAAAAAAATAATTCTGTGAGTTTAACTTAAGTTCCCCTTGAAGCAGTCTAAAGCCATTATTTGTTGTCCACACAGATATAAATAACAATATCTTTCTTTCCACTTTGCAGATACTTTTTATGTGCTGGGAGACATTTATTGCATCTTGTCTTGGTCTTTTCTAAACTGTACAAACCCAGAGCCTTTAAACTTTCCTCTTAGATTTAAGACTGTTTCAAGACTGTTGATCTTTCCTGTGGGTTTTCTCTTTCCAGCAAGGTCATATCTATTCTGAAGAGCAGTAGTCAAAACTGGACTTGTCCTAGAACTGAATTTGCTATGACAGAGCAGAGCAGAGCAGAAAGATTATTTCATGTATTTATTATACACGGCTTCTGTTTCTGTTATGATTTTGATGTTTTCAAAACAGTATGGTGTTGCTGACTGATTCAGAGTATAAATCACTGAAACTTTCAGATCCTCTACCAAAAAAGTGTTCTTTAAACAGATGTAGGAGTTTAAAAATCTTTTTTTTTATGGAATACTGATATTTTCCTGTTAAATACTTGCTTATTTAGACTACATATTCTTAAATAAGAGATGCAAATCAGTACAATCAAATCTGCATTTATTATTTTTCAAATTCAATAAATTCCATATTGAAAGGCTGTTCCTTAAATAGGTTTTAGTAACTGATAGAATTTTCAGATCTTTTAAGTCTTTAATTTCCAACATTTTGTAAACTGTTTGGGTTGTCCTCATAAAACAAAGCTCCTTTACCCTGTATTCCTGTAACCCTAATTCATGTACGCCTAAGATATGCAGACATAGGGTCATCCAGCATTAGCTTTTGGAAAAAATATTTTTAATTAAATTGACCACACAGTGCTTGGGTTTATTTCATGTATAATTACTGCTGCAAGATCTCCACAGGTAGTTACTGAAGTAGCCATTATTTAGGATCATAAAGTCATTTAGATTGGAAAAGATCTTTAAGGTTATCGAGTCCAACCATTAACCTAACAGTGCCAAGTCCACCACTAAACCATGCCCCTCAGCACCACATCTATGTGTCTTTTAAATACCTCTAGGGATGGCAACTCAGCCACTTCCCTGGGCAGCCTGTTCCAATGTTTCACAACCCTTTCAGTGCAGAAATTTTTCCTAATATCCAATCTAAACCTCCCCTGGCACAACTTGAAGCTGTTTCCTCTCATCCCATCTCCTGTTCCTTGGAAAAAGAGATTGACATCCACCTCACCACAACCTCCTTTCAGGGAGCTGTAGAGAGCAATAAGGTCTCCCTTCAGTCTCCTTTTCTCCAGGCTGAACAACACCAGCTCCCTGAGCCACTCCTCCTAAGACTTGTGCTCTAGACCCCTCACCAGCTTCGTTGCCTTTCTTGCTCCAGTATCTCAATGTCTTTCTTGTAGTGAGGGGCCCAAAACTAAACACAGTATTCGAGGTGCAGCCTCACCAGTACCGAGTACAGGGGGATGATCTCTTCCCTAGTCCTGTTGGCCACACTATTCCTAATACAAGCCATTTATTTGGAGTATGGAGTAGGATACATTCGATGTGTATCCTACCTTTATTCTCACTTGTTATGAATAACAAAACATATATTATTGACTATTGTTATTTGGTTCGCTTATCTTCAATGTAGAGCCCATGCCCATATACTAAGAACCTTATCTTGAGAAAATAGTAGGACTTAAGCCTCCAAATAGTCTTTAAGTCAAACATTTCAAGCATTTAAAAATTTTGGAGGTGAAATTGATCTCACCACTGTAAAACACAGCCTAACTCCATGTAAATCTCACTAGCCCAAGAAATAATAACTTCCCTCATTTTTCAAAGCCTAGAAGAGGGAGGAAAGCAAATTAGCCAGGTTTACTGATAACTAAAGAAAGAAGTTTTAAAGAAAGCTAACTTTTCACTCATACTTACTGTTATTTTTAGACTTACAAGGATGAAAACTCTTTTCACACAGTCCAGATCTCAATACCATAGTTAAACAAGCATAGTTATACAGGCAAGGAACTTTTAAATAAGTTAGCTATGTTCCTAACTTGTGAAGTCTAAGTCTCCTGGGTGTTCATTTTCAAGTCTCAGGAACATGATGGATGTGTTAATGATGGTCTCATGTAGCTTGGCTGTATTCCCCTTTATTAAAGTTATATCATCCAATTGAGGCTCAGTTCACTCTAAATCCCAAACCCAAAGGTCTACAATCAGTTAAAAAATATATTCAGAGTGAATGGGATCCAAATTACATACTTTCTCAAAGCCAATATGCATGTAAAATGAACCCTCTCATTGCTGCAGGGATAAGCCGAGCTTAAATGACATTATTAAAAAAATGCATTTCTCCCCTGTATGGATCAACTACTTTGTGAAATATTTCCTCTCTTCTGAAAAGGCAACAAAAACTGTTGTTTCTGTACAAAACATGAATGATTTCACCTAGGACAGTAGAAGACGGGGCCAATGAGTGAAAGATTATATGAACCTTCAAGTCCAGTCCTTCACGGCACCATCTGAGTAGTTCTCGAACTCACAAAAGAGCTAACTGCAAAGGAAGGATCTGAAATGAGACACAATAATTTGAGGGCTTAATCCGGTTCAAATTCAAATCAATGGAAAAAGGACGTAAATTTCACTTTTTATTTCCTACTAGAAATTGTTTGTGCTGCTTATGTCTCATGAAACCCTCCTTTGTGTTTAAGTTGGCCTGCTTTCATTTTGGTGCCACTCCAGTTGGAGACTGTTCCTGTTTGAGATTCAGATCATCTCCACCTCGTTTTAAAAAGAACCAGAGGTCTTTCTGTCTTCTTGTGTGTGTTTTAAGTAGTTACCATTGACTTATAGTTAGAACTTTCTGGCCTTTCTTTCCTTGAAGTGCATGAGAGATGTGTGATCTACATCAATTTTTCAGAGGTGGGGTGGTACCAGCAAAGAAAAATTTATCGTGGAAACAGGTATATGTATATATGTATGTAACATTACAGGGGAAAAATACTCTTACTTGAAAAAAAGAAAATGAAAATTAAAAAACTTTACAAAAAATTCTAAGGAAGTCAGAAAAATTAGTAAATTATACATGAATTTGCAATGAAATAAGGTAACAGAAAATCAGTACAGTCTGCTCTGTTTAGAGGCTTCTTGTGATCTACACATTTATTCTTTGTCCCTCTCTTGTTCTCTCACTGACTCTGGTAAACAATTTTCAGACTTAAATGGCTCTTAACTAGAAAAACACCACAAAATTGAGAAGAATTAGAGAAATTCTGAAAAGGTAATAGAAGGATACAGTTGTTTACCATAAAAAAAACAGATCAAGTAGAAAAATTCATGCAATATGACTAGAGAAGAATACAGAAAAGAAAAAAGATGCAATTAGGTTATCTCAACGTAAATTACTAAGGTGTAAAAGAAGAATGACTGTCTTTGAGGAGAATCATTTATTCTGTGATAAACAAGAATAATTAGAAATCAGGATGGAGGATGCTTGTGACAAGAAGCTGTCCAAAGGTGTGAAACAGCCTCCCAAGGGCAATACTGGCATCTTGTCCCCTGAAATTCTAAATTTGTCGCGAACAAAGCAATTGAAATGAAGAGAACAATCTTGCAGTATCAGGGAATCAGTAACTCCTGAGGAGAGGCCGAGACATCAACTTCTTACCCTGCCTCAGTAGTCCCAGCAGAGGAAAGCCGTATCCAAGGTAGCAGAAAAAGGCACACATGGAAGAGAAGAGATTCAGGAGACAGATCTAACACCTTCCTTTGCCTCACACTCCAGGACTGCAAGACTGAAGCACCATCATGAGACCAAGGACTGTGCATAGACTGCCCCTCCTGTTTTGGGCCATGCATGTTGTTCTCATTGTTCTACACAGAAATTTAAATTACTTTTAGTAATTAGTCTTTTCACACTATGCCCCTTCAGTAAGATTTTGAAAACACTGTGCTAAGCAGTGTTTAATAGTTTTTAATAGTTAAGCAGTACCCTGCAGCTAACGCTTGCAGCAGCATAACATCATTTGTTTAACTAATTGTTTAATTAGATTTTTTTTAAAAGACAGGATTCTGCATTTATATTTTTATCAGGTACATACTTATTGGAAGTTTTAAATTAAGCCCTTATTGCTATGGCTAACAGGCTTTTAAATAACTTGCAAAGGTAGCTTGAAGCCAAGCAACCTTCCTAAGAAATACATATATTATTTTTGAAATCACTAACAGTGAATTGACTCTTCAAATAACAGTCCAATACTCAGTATGAAATAATAGCAATGAAAACAGTGTTAGCTAAAATTCATCATAGCAGCTCAGCAAGGCCTCAGTGATGACTGCAGAAGGAGACAGTATATAACCAATTACACCCTGACTGGTAAGTGAAGTTACAGTGAGCTTGTTTTTACATTAGTTTTCATAGTTGCCCTCCCCTAAAAAAAAGGAGATATTGATCAGATCATAGGTGATACAGTGGTCCAGAGCCGAATGAATAAGTTATGGCACGACAAGCAAATTTCATCTAAATTACATAAAGTACCAAAGTTATTCAGGCATAGCTGCTTCATTCATCTGTTTGTATCACCATATGCTCACAAGTTAATGGAGAGTTATATGCACCATATCCTTTGGTTTAGTATATCTTCCAAATGGCTTTAATTGTGAGGGTGTATTATTACTAGTATGTATTTTTCACTTTTTCTAATTGCTTTTAACTGATGAATGACAAGCCTACTCAAACAGCTTTTATATTTTATTACTCTGATTTTTATCCAACTCCGCTGTCTTTCCCAGTGTCATTGACTATTAACAATGGTCCCTACACAGAAAACTGTAAAGGGCAGCTAGTGATTCACTTTAAAACATTTTCTTTTACTTTACCAAGAAGAGATGTAATCATCCAAGTAATTGTATTTATATTGCCTCTAAATCTGCTATTTACGAAATAATTTTATGCTAAGGGACTTTCATTGGGATTTCATCTATTTTAAAAGAGGCAAAAGTTGAATTAATTCATAGATCTGGCTTTAGTTCAGTAGTAACAGAAGCCAAAAGAGTCCAGTTACAGAGTACTCATCCAACTCATTGGAGAAAGTGATCGAAGGCAGAAAGAAAAAAGTCTAGCTCTTTCCGACATTTGATACAAGTTCATTTTTGAGAATTGGAAGCCAAAGCCAGGCTGCAGTGATACATATTTTTATGCTGTATAAATATAATTGTTCTGCAGTAAAATTCTATGGAGAATAATTTGGCTTGTTCATAAATATGACACTACATTGTAAAGTTGCATTTCACAGTCTCATACCACTTTACACCACACCAGGTGCTTTCACCAATAGCAAAAAGGACATTTTTACATATTAGATAATGGCACAGCCTCCAAGAGAGATGAAGAACAGCTATAACTAGATAGCAAATTAAAACAACATCCATACATTCATGGTATGAACCTGCATCACAGAGATTTCTGACAAATAATTGAAAGAAACTTAAATACAAACACACTAACAAAAGAATTTTATTTCATATAAATGGGGTTTTTAAGGAGGTTACTCATTGACCCTGTACAACAGGCAGCTTCACAAGTAATATTTTGCTTCTCTCCCTTAATCTTCCATTTTTGCGGGTTAGTAATTTTATGATAATGATACAAGCTGGCATCCTCCTGAGAACCATGAAGATCTCAAGAAGGAATTAAAATATTCGAGTAAATGTACTGCCTCTACTGAAAAAAAAAAAAAGGAAAGATGGTATCATTTCGACTGCAGGCCTGCTAGAGGAACATAATACGTATGCAGAAGAGAAAAACAATAAAAATATGGAAAAAAAGGAAAATGGAGTGAACTATAACTGTAAACTAATATGGAACTGTGCTTGATAAGGCAGAGAAAATTTGGTTTGATGTGGGCAGTTAACAAACAATAGAAAAGGTAAGAGTTAATAGGACATGGGATGCATTTGAAACTAATTAAAGGGAAAAGAGTAATGAGCTGTGCTGAAAGCAAAAACTATTAAAATGGGAGGATATTACAAACAACCTTCTTGAGCTGGCTATTTCATATTTGCAGTAATCATTCTAGCACAAAAATATAAAAGCACTAGTAAGTTCACTCGTGAGAAAGTCAAGATTCAATGCAATCATAGGGCAGGACTGCAAAATGATAGAAAAATAGGGATTTGAGAAATGGAGTTATAGAAATCCAACAAAATTTAGTGAATAAGATCTCATCACCTGGAAAAAACACAGTAAAGGAAGATCCACAGGATTTGCTCAGAATCCAACTTTAGGATAGCTGTTTGAATTCATTTAGAAACATAGGGATTGCTGTATATCAGAAAAACAACTACAAAAACAGCCTAGCTCATTTAGTCCAGAAAAACAAGGGCTGAGAGAGATAAAGTAAACACCAAAAGACAAAAGTGGTGGGAAGGATGTTAGATGCAAGAGGAAAGAAGACATTATGATAAAGAACAATTTTGTCCAAGAGAAAGTAAATAGTAAACCATCCATGAATATATTTTAAATAAAGACTAATAGGTTCTTGAAATTGAAATATTCACTTTTTCAGAAACCTTCTGGTAGGAGTAATGACAAAAAAGCAAAAAACAAATTCTGTTACGGTCACCACCAAAACTTAAGTCTAAATAATAGCTTGAGTCCCTGCCTTGATAATGTTTACATGTTTTCTAGGAAAGGTCAGTGTTAGCATATTAATTCCTATAATCCTATTGCAATTCCTAGAACGAGATTTCATTGCACCTAACTTTAAACCCCTGTAGTATAAACTTTTCCTTCTCAGTGTAGTTTCATCATCAATTGAGAGAAATACAAAATTCTAGAACAAGATTTCTCTGGTCAGTTTGAGTGTTTGTGTAAGACGATTGCCCCCCACAGAAATATTATTCCTCTCTCTTGTCTGCAAAGAGCCCAGGCAAGTAGATCAGATGTTATCTAGAGCATAGAAATGTATGTCTGACACCTACCCGGCACCGCAAGGATTTAAGGACTGAAATGGGAGGACTTTCTGCTGTCTTTCTGTCTGTGTGTCTGTCTTGCCATCCTCAGGACACAACACCAAAATTCAGAAGAGCTAAACAGAGACAAAAGTACTTCCTTGTATGAAGTCCATTTCCCTTTTTACCAGTGTATCCACTTTTACAGCTAGAAAACAGAACATATTTTTGTTATTTTTACCCATACAATATAATATTGAAATTGGAAGTAGATTGAACCACTTCTTTGTCAGGGTGTAAGGGAAAGCCATGAACAAGTGACTATAGGCTGGTTTCCACAAATCGCACAAAATGGTTTTTCTTGCTGCATTTCCAGACATACTGTCTTTGCCACCAGAGCTAATACTTTATCATGACTGTTATAGCAAACTTTATCACTAACTGCAAGGAAGCTTGAAACCAAATGTTTCCATACCAGAAGCTGCTCAACTGATTTAATTTAACAGAATTCAGGACAAACACAGCATAATATGTTCAACATACAAGGCACTGTCAGGAAGTAGCACTTGTTCACTACTTAAGAGAGAAAAATATTATTTTAAATGTACACAGTCTCTTTAGCTTGATAGTTCCTATTTCTTGGGACAGTTCTAGGGGGCTAGAATCCCCATATGGAAAATTCATTTGACCCTAAAGATTTTCCTAGGAAACGTGATCTCCCAAGTGTATGTGTGAAGATTCCAAGAGCACATTTGCAAATGTTAGCCTAAAAAGTCAAAGTAAAAGAAATTAAAGCAATGTGGTTAAAACTTCCTCTTCAACTAGTTTGAGACAACCTCAGTAGACTGCAAAAGATTCCACGGGCAGTGTTAAAGCAATCAGGGTTAAAGCAAACCCAGAAACTATTTAGTTTGACAATATTTCCCAACCAACTTAATGGCTTTGTGTCTAGTGGATATTGGCTTTTGACATGAAGGCAGAGCACACGCGTTTGCTGAGCCAGTTTGTCATCCTCCTATATCACCCTGGAGAATTTCAATTGGCACCACACGCTTCAGCACTGCCAAGTCCCACTTCTCTGGTGGCAGCAATGGATTTAAGGATAATAAGCTCAAAAGGGCTGGAAAGAAGAGCAGTGACCATGATGCGTTTGAAACTATTGCATACAGTGACGCAAAATACTTGTCCCACTGTGTATAGAGAGAGGAGAACAAACGCTCACACATCAGAGCTGCATTAAGTTATGCATTAAGCATGCATAACATGCATGCACGCTCCAAGGATCCAACTAACTCAATTTGCTAAAATAAAGTGCTAGCATGCTTCCTCAGGAACACCCTGGGATTATTTTAGTGCACATACACACTTTGGGGGGACATAACTGTCTTTCATTGCATCTTTGTACTACAGGAAAGAGCCTTGATCCGGTCAACGACCCTTGGTACAACTGCAATATAAACGCCAAACAAATCATCACAAGCTGCCCATTTTACATGTGAGATATCAGCAGCAAAGAAAGAGGGAGTCAAACTCAAAATCTGCTCGTGCGACACCCTTTGGAGTCTCTGAATGACTACCATCAGCGTATAGCTTCACACAAGCCTTGGTAGTAAACAAAGGTCCTCCTTTTTTACTTTTCAAATCAAAGCTTGTTTCAAGAGAGCTGCAGCTAAGGAAGGAAATGCAGAAACAGATAAAGAGTGTTAATGGAAGAAATACAGCCTAAAATGGGATTTGAAGCAAAGGACCTTCTTCCTTCTCTCAGCTGCTGGGAAGGACCTTTGTTTAGAACTAAGTCCATGCAAACCACAATGGCTTTGCAGAGCTTCAGAGCTCCCAAAAAGGCAAGCAAGACTGGAGGTACAAATCCACCAGAAAAAAAAAAATCTTCTGCATATCCTATCTTCCTGCTTCATATTACAATTTGCAAGGTTATTTTACATCCTCATTAATGCATATGCATGCATAAATGAAATGTTTCAACCGTTTGCTAAGTAGACCTGTGTTCTATTCCATCTCACAGGCTACACCTATGACCATCATAGCAGTGCTCCTTCTGAAAGCGCAACACGTGACAAGACAAGGAAGTCCATGTTCTTTTTCTTCTCTCATTCCAAACCAAAAAACTAGGGTGGATTTCTTTTAATCAGTGTATGATATCATAGGTTTTGCAAACTGCAAAATATTTTGAGCATGAAACAGAAAGCACTAAGAGATTCATGATGATTCTCAGCGTAGTCTCTGCAAGGGATTTTCTTGGATTTTTTTTTTTTTTTTATGGAACCTCGTAAAGTTTATTTAGGAGGTTCTTAATGTTTTCTGCATTTGTCAATGACTTCCTTAGATGTCATAGCCTAATTGGATCAGTAAACCCAGTAACTCCTACCTGTTACTGTACATTCTGGCCTGCCTGGGGCTATATTGCACAGACTTCATAAATGCAATTTGTTGAGGAAACCTCAGAGTTACAACATAACTGCGCACCACACACTCAGAAGCACTGGAGTCACTGCACACACGCCACCTGAGCACAAACACTAAGTCTAACATGTCGCTGGATCATCAGATTTAACACACATCTGCAGGCCACCTGTGCTGGGCATGTACAATGAGCTAAAAAGAAATAATATAAAGCTTATTTCTTAGCCCTTTAACCCATGGTTGTGATACTGTTGCCCACATAATCCTGCTTGGCAAATATTATTTTCAACAGGCTGGGAAAGGGAGGAAAGCTTTGAGTGATAATGCACTTTCTCTCGAGTATAGTATAATATATTAACAGAAGTCAAAAAAGAGATAAGAACTCATTAATGTTCCTCAAATGGAAGGCCTTTGTTTTTCACCAAAAAAAATCACAATCTCAGAGTATGTTACATAGGTGAAGCTACAGAGTGAGAAAAATACAAGGTTTACAAGATTAGGAATGAAGTTGCAAATGGCAGTTACATCCTGTCCAGTTTCAAATGAGAGCAGAGATGCCAGGTGTTGCCCATTCTGTCCTGAGTGGCTCCTGCCTACAGCTCACAGGAGCTGGTATACCTTGGGCCACTGCTCAGAGCACAGTGAGGAGACCACCCCATCCTCTTCCATTCATCAGGGAGCAGTGCTGCCTCCAAAACTGGGGCTGCTGTGGTCCAAAACATAGAGTCATAGAATGGTTTGAATTGGAAGGGACCTTAAAGACCATCAAGTTCCAACCCCTCTGCCATGGGCAGGGACACTTCCTACTAGAGCAGGTTGCTCAAAGCCCCATCCAGCCTGGCCTTGAACACTTCCAGGGATGGGGCATCCACAACTTCCCTGGGCAACCTGTACCAGTGTCTCACCACCCTCATAGTGAAAAATTTCTTCCTGAAATCTCATGTAAATCTACCCTCTTTCAGTTTGAAGCCATTACCCATTGTCCTATCAGTACATGCCTTGGATAACTCAATTGTAAACAAAATACACACTCACCCACCTAATTATGTCATCTCAGATACCTGCTAGTGTACTTTCCTACCTATTATAGCACCTATCAACTCCATCCCTATTTCTTTATGCCACAGCATGACAGCCAGCAGGAGTTGTATGGCTAGTTTTATGCAAAACTGATTAGGGAGACTGTGCCAACCATCAACCAGAGCCTCAAATCAGCTGCCGTCCACAAGCTGGCACATAATAAAAGAACAGTTCCTGACAGGTAGACATAACAAACCTAAATATCAATTTGAAATCTTCCTGCTAATGGGAATTTCTGTTTTTAAATATGTAAATGAATGGTCTAAATTTAGAAAATACTTTTATTACTGTCCCATGTTTCTGAAAAATCATGCCAGTTATTTAGACTTCACATTTAAAACTAATTTCTTAAAATTCTTCTTAGCTGAATATCTTTCTTCTTTTTGTTCTTTCTTAAGCATTAAGGGAATGAAGCAATTTTGAGAGCATGTATATATTGCCAAAAAGTAATTCAGGGGTTCATTAGCAGATATGCACAGGTGTAGACCATACAATGGCTAAAGTTACATTTTTTAAGGGCAACATAGAGTGATTTTTTATTAGACGTTCTGAGGCTTACCCACCTTCTAAAAGTTCAAGTTTAAGTGATTGAGGAAGTGGTCTAGTCATATTTTTGGGAAGATTACAAAAACAACTGTGACTAAATTCCCAGAAACTGTAACATGTAAAAAGCTGGACTAGACAATGCCTTCTGAGCTCACATCAACTGTTTATTTATTTGAAAGTCAAACCACCGCTGCAGCAACAAGCAAATGCTGCACCTTTTTCAATGTTTAAGAGAATGACAAGTGGACATAGAAAACCAGATTCGATGCATCACTTCACAAGAGGCTTCTATGGAGCAGTGAGAAAAATCTTCAAAGTGTGGGCAAAAATCTTGTTCTTGTGAAAGCTGCATTATAACTTCCCAGTCTACACCTATACTGTACTTGCTCTGGTGGCTGCCAGGAGAGTACCTAAAAAGCAGTATTCCTAAAACCCTGCTCCCAGTTTTTTCCCAGGTTCTCACAGGGTGCATGCTTTTCCCTTCTGAGGACAACGCCATGGCTTTTCAACAAAGGGTGCTGGGTTGCTTGTCTACCTGAGGTTAGTCTTCTAGCACTGCCAGACACCAGCACAAAGCCACGCAGGAAAACAGCTCACTGGGCATAGAAAGGCAGAGCACATCCAGACTTCAAGTAATCTAGCCCCAGCCAAGTCCAGGTGTGCTGGAGGCTTTTTCCCTAAGCAAACCAGCCGGCTTGCTAAGAGATACCCCAACAGATAAGCAGTATAGATAGGCTGCAGATTCATTTTTTAATAAGCCTTGTCCTCAACCTTAAATACACTATCAAAAGACACTGCAGGCTTAACCTTACTCTATTACACACATCTTTTGAAAATGTTATCTCCATTCAAAGAACATGTGGATGCAATTTGCAAATTGCCTTAGAACGAGAAAGCCCTGAGAGGCTTATGGTGTAGGTGGTATTTTGTTTCCAGAAATTACTATAACTTATTTCAGGCATATCCTGAGACATAATAGCGGTCATGTTAAAATAAAATTGTTTTAGCTCCAAGAGACAAAGACGTATTTTTTGTATGAAAAGTGCAAGATACTTTGACAATGCTGTTGAAAATAATAAAAAGAGGTTGAGTCCTGAATCCTCTGCTCAAGAGATGGTCCTTTACCTATCACTGAAATGTGAATGGAACTCAGCTAGAATAGATTTTTTACAATCATTTTTTTACAAGGCTGTTTTAGAAACCACAATTTAATAAAACAAAACAGAAAAATATTTTCCAGTACAAACTACCTGGAACGTGCTCTGCAGAAAGCAGAGTATAATTATTCAGATACATATTTGGCCAGTTTACAGAGTTAACACCCAGTGCCATGAAAAGAGTGATGGAATTGCTCAACGTATGTTGTCAGACCTTGTTTTTAATACATATTCCAAAGAGAGCTGCCCACTGCATGAATTACCCTCCCAGCACTTCCAAAGAGCTGAGGTGGCAGCCCCTTCTTTTCAAGAGGGAGGAGTGGGAGGCAACCTCAAGGACTGAAAAAAAAAAAAAGATTGTAGTTTTTAAGGGAAGAGGACCACCATGCCTCATGGTGAGTTGTCTTCACCTTGGTGTATTCTGGGTTTGTTCTATAGTAATATCATACAACAGAAGCTTCAAAACATATCAAGCTAACGTTCAGATTTTCTGCTCACAGTAAATGACAAAAATCACAGATGGTTCATTCCCTCTCCTCATAATATTATACCACATGAGGATCTCAACAGGACACCACACTGAGAGAACATCCAGATCCCACTGTTAATATTGCAGCTTAACAATTAAAAAAAAAAAAAAAAAAAAAACAATCAAATAAACTCAGTTTTCCATTTCCTGTGATTCTGTTTATGCCTTTCTTTTATCTTGGTTGCCTACCAGCCCTTTTAAACACTGACCTCTCTGCACTCCCCCTTATGGGGCTTCCTCTCCTGTACAGGTGAAGTGGCAACCTCCCTCACCCTCTCTGCACACCAGTGGGGGTGTCTCCTTTGGATTCGTCATACTCGTGCACCATCTCACTGAATTTTCATGTCACCTCTTTCCAGAGAATCGTTTTCTAGCAGCTTTTACATTGGGCTAGTGCCGAGAGCTAGAGGAAAGCACGACGACTCCTCCCTCCTCTTCCTTTTCTATGCCCTGTGTGAGTCACTGGCATGGAGCAGGCAGCCGTAAAACTGGGTGAGGGACTGCTGAGGTTTTTGAATCATTTAATAAATGAGACTTCTTCAATCAATGAAATTTTAAGAAAAACAGAATTTGATTTTAAAACGGTATTCAATGTTCCCAACAATACAACAATGACTATCTATCTCTCTCTGCTTTCCGAAAGTGTATATGAATATATCAAATTAATCCAGAAATTAGGTAACTGAATAAATCTATTTCATTACATGTTGAGGATATTAAACTTTTATTGCAGAAAATAATTCCATTAACTGCTCATCTATGGTAGTAATCATTTTCACAGCAGTGAATTTTTTGCACAGTATTCAGAATATTGTCAGGCTAGAAACTCTGATAGCTGAAATACAAGGGTATACTTCCATTTTTAAAATTATAATTACATCATAAAACTTATTTCTACTCACTGATCAAGCTTTGGTTTAATGACATGCACATCTTCATTACAGCAACCTTAGTTTAACACACATTGAGTAATAAGAAGAGGGAAAGATATTTTTGTCTATTAATTTCAGTAGGATTTGGATAGCCCTGCCTGGTTTTTGTAATTTTTGTCACGCTATTTAGTTTTATTATTTTTTATTATTATTTACATATTATTATGTGGGGTTTTTTTTTTTTATTTTCTATCAGCTTGGAAGAATTGTGTTGATCAGAGTCCACCCAAGTCATAGAAACATGTTTCTTGAGAACTGGTGTGGCAGTTTTTGATTATAGTCAAATATAGGGGTTCTATGTTAAATGGTTGTAGTGAATTTGTCCAAATGTCTGCTATACCTGCATAACAGTGTGGGGAAAAAAGGGGGGGAAAATGAAGATTATTTTTTGTTTCTTAGCAGGAACACTAGCAATGCAAGGGTGAAAGGTTTATATCCTGTTGAATTCTGGATTGAAATGGTAACAATGAACTATAGCACATAAAAAGTGTGACCCAATAGCCACTATAAAGCTCAAAAATCTCTTCCTAGACCACTTCACATTTCTAATATGATTGTGAAGGTTATAAAAGCTGTGACATTTGTACAGAAAATAAGAACTTCCCCTGAGCTGGAATCAGGATCAAAACCTCATTATGTACCAGCTGATAATATCACAACTTTAGTTAGGTAAACTGATGAAAAGTCTCCTCTTCTGTGAAGCAGCTCTATGAAACCACAATTCTTTGCTCTCTATGAATTCAGCGTTGCTTTTAGCATTCGGTACATCATTTAGACTGACAGGCGATAGAAAAATACTCTTTCCAAGGCCAACATTGCCCCCTTGTGCTGTAAAGGGGACAAGACATGTAACTTTCCAATTTCTAAAGTTTCTGGGGGGGTTGGCTTGTCAACACAGTACGGTGACAAACTGCCTATTCACCTTACTGTCTCCCTAACAAAAACTTGGAGAGTAGCTATTGTCCAGTACTTGTTTCCCACTCTTTGAGTTTCCCACTCTTTGAATTTCCCACTCAGAAATCTTAAAACAAAATTTCCTTCTCATAAACATTTATTCCCTTTACAAAACAAAGATATTCTCTGTCTTCAGAGACCAATTGCACAGAAAGTGGTTTCTCTCCCTACATTTTTCTATGTATCTCTAAGGTCCACTGGCAAATTACCTATGTAAAGATATTAGAGAAACAATGGCAATCCATGAAGGTGCTATTTGAACATGAGAAGAAAAATATTCATGAAGATTTTTGAGACTTCACGGTAGTAACAGAAAGGGCTGGCTATTTTGGATGTAATACTTTAATATAGCTAAAGTTATCATTTATAAAAGTCCTGATTTCTTGTCTCTTTTGGTGTACCATATGAAAAAATCATGCTCAGCCCAAAGTCCCCAATATCAAGTATCATACCACAAAAAAATTGTCTACCAATATTTCAAAATAATCAAAAATATATGTTCACATAGTCTGATGTAGTATGGTAATAATAATAGTAGCAGTAGTAGTAATAATAGTAATAATAATACTAATCATGGAATAGTTTGGGTTGGATGGAACCTTTAAAGGTCATCTAGTCCAAACCCCTGCAATGAGCAGGGACATCTTCAACTAGATCAGTTTGCTCAGAGCCCCATCCAGCCTGACCTTTAATGTTTGGCATCTACCACCACTCTGGACAATCTGGGCCAGTGTTTCACCACCTTCACTGTAAAAAATTTCTTCCTTATGTCTAGTCTGAATCTTCCTTGTTTAAGTTTAAAACCATTACCCTTTTTCCTGTCGCAACAGGCCCTGCTTAAAAAGTTTATCCCCCTCTTTTCTGTAGCCCCCTTTAAGTACTGAAAGGCTGCTATAAGGTCTCCTGGAGCCTTCTCTTCTCCAGGCTGAACAACCCCAGCTCTCTCAGCCTGTCTTCATAGGAGAGGTGCTCCAGCACCCTGATCATTTTTGTGGTCGTCCTCTAGACCAGCTCCAGCAGGTCCATGTCTTTCCTGTGCTGAGGGCTTCAGCTCAGCAAGCCATTCTAATCCATCTCTTTACTGTGCCTTAAAATTGCTATCATGTTTAAGATTAGACAAGGCAATTAAGAATTTATTATCAGAGAGACCCATGTGCTGAAGCCTTGTTATCTGGGTATTGAGAAGACAGTTTTATAATTAAATGCTGCTTGCCCGTTATCTATGCAGTGTCCATCCTGCTAAGGCTAAGACCTCAGAACAGATACTAGCAAAATGTTTAAATGTATAATGCAAAAGTTCAAATGCATTCTGAAAAGGCAACATAA
Organism: Tringa tobata; assembly: GCA_033628505.1. Lineage (NCBI taxonomy): Eukaryota > Metazoa > Chordata > Aves > Charadriiformes > Scolopacidae > Tringa > Tringa tobata. The sequence goes on from JAHREE010000069.1 coordinate 16,257,527, forward strand.
GTTCTATGATTTTTTTTTACTCTAATGCTGAAGGCAGCTACATATTATTTTGTGATTTTAAGTTTTATAGGGAAAAAAATGCAAAATACATCTCAAACGGCAAAGTAATTTGGTTTTAATATTAACAATACAAACAAAAGAGCTGGTTCTTTTGAATATAGGGCAAAAAGAGTTTAGATCATAAGAACTTTATCGTAAAACTTTAATATACGAAGGCTTCTTATTGTGAGGTTATGAAGTGATATTACATCATATGTTCATAATAATATATATTAATTTATTCAAAATAATCATAGAATGGTTTGCATTGGAAGGGACCTTCAAGGTTGTCTAGTTCCGACCCCCCCTGCCATGGGCAGGGACACCTCCCACTAGAGTGACATTTAAAATCTTTCAAAATGTCAGTCTTCTTGACAACTTGTGTTCCACTTTCTTCCTGCAGATGCCAGAAAATCTGTGTGCAAGCGTCCTAAGAAAGGGACTCTATCTCTTTTAACACTGGAAATAAAAAAGAAAAATACTAGGGCTCTTCTAGATTAAATAAACTGCTGAGGCAAGTTACAAGAGAGAAAATTCAATGAAAATTCAATTGAAAATCATTGGCTTTCTTCTAAGAAGAGGTTGATGTTGCCATCAACTGAATGTTGTTGGGTTAGCTTTAATAAAATTTGATCATGCTACTTGTGTGGATTTTAATTTAGATAGCAACAGTAGGTTTCTCCAGTTCTGATCTCAATTGTTTTAAACCTTCTGTATCTCCGATAATTTCAGTTGGTGTAGTTACTTTTCATCTGTGTAAGCAGGAGAACTAGGATCAAAATGGTTTGCACCTGGAGTATCAGCCCACAGATACAGAATTAGATGCCATTTTATATTCATAATACATGGGAGAAATCTGAATGTTTATAGCACTTCTAAAATTAGGGCATTCTCATATGCATTCAAAATACAATCTAAAATTGACTTGTGGTCACTTTCAAAATTAAATCAAAATTAAAAAAATCCAGTACCTCACCTAGAGTCCAATAGCAAATATTTTTCTTAAATCCACAAAGGGAAAGGGTTGAATATGCTTTTGCTGCAAATAATATCTTCTTTCGTTTTCCCTCTCTATATTTGGGCACCGTCAAGGACATGTGATGTTCACAGCATATTAACATTGCCAATTTGGATGGATAAATTTCATCCAGCAAATAAGTACATGATGACATTTATTTGAGAGTATGGTTTAATCCTGTTGCCTGAGTGATACCACAACACATCTAAATAATTATTCTTCTAAACTAAATAATTACAACTCCTGGTCCACTCCTCCAATATTTCTCCTACTTAGTTTCCCACTCTTTTGCTGCTTACATCCTCTACCACGTTGCTGAAATCTCTAAAGGCAGATGGTGGAACTGGAAGTCAAAGACCACTTTTAAATTACATGTCTATTACTGAGAAACTCTCACAGCCTTGTTACTAGCAGATGCAGAAGGCTGCATTGCAAAATCATCCTGGATTTATGTAAGCATGAAATGAAACTCAGACTAAACTGGCTAATCCATAACCAAAAAAAAAACAGCTAATCACCTAATTTAAATGTGGATTCTAAATTTTGCGCGTGTATCTAGCAGATTCTGTAGTCAGCCAGGCTGAACATTTGTTTGCTGTGTCTCGCTCACATCGCTTGTTTCAGCATAATTACTGGTTTTAAGCATGCTGGATCAGAGAGTGGCAGAACGGCAATATACTGAAGATGAACATAAACGACTTGAATGCAGCATAGAGCACTGAGTTAACAAAGCACAAGGTTTTGTAAGCTCTTTTCTTAGACCCAGGTGTAGGTCAGAGTATCAGTTATGTTACTTGAAAATAACCATATCGCTGAAGCTACAAAGCACCAAGCAGAATATGTCATTTTAAAACAGAAACAGATCAAAATGCTGCACCTGATATAATCAATGAGTCGTAAAGAAGAAACGCCATGTGAAAAATGGAAATTGATTCTTTCAGTCAATTGAGAAGCAACGGGGGCAATGACGTGCACACTTAACCCTGTTCTTTCATTGGAGTAATACAGGGATTATTAGGATAAGATGCTATTATATGGCATATTATGTTACGGTACAATCCCTAGGTTTTGTCCTCTGACAGCACTAAGTGGTGCACCATATAACCTCAAGAGCTGAGGTAGACAGACCTGCACTAGTAAGTTGACAATTCAAAAAAGAGGAGACAATCGATGCTGGAAGGAAGTTAGGATAGAGAAATGATGTCCTGAACATGAATCACCTGTGTGACTGCTGGAGCAGCGTACCGAGCCCAGGCCTCCCAGACAGCCATTTGGAGTGTCCAGAGAGCGCCTCCTGAAACAATCCTTTTTTTCTCTCTGACACAAAACTCCATTCTGTGTGGGATAGAGAGAGAAGGGAGCAAGACTATAACAAGCCCCAGCAGAATTCCAGCAGCTCTTTTCCATGCAGAATCGCATCCCCCACTTTGGAGCCCTGCTGCTGCTCCAGGAAGACTGCAGGGTGCCTGCCGCTCCATCGATGCCGAGACAGGCAAAGCGCCAAAGCGTAACGGGGAGTCATTTTCTTTAAATTTCCTCTCTAAAATAAAAATAGACGCTTCTTCTTGTACCAGCTTTCAGCAACCCGTCAGCTTGCACAAGGTTCAAAAATCTGCAACTATCTTACTCTGCTCCCTTCCGCAGTGTGTGTTTGTGTGCCTTATCTCTGCCTATCTGTTTGAACCTGAGGAAATCACATCCCGGACTAATGGCTTTCTTGCACACCATAACAACAAGAAGAAATAAAAGCTTGCATCAAGCTGAATTAATTATTTGATCTTTTACAATATTTAAAATGCTATTAATTCAGTTAATAAATATTAATATATTAAATGTCAGTTCAGAGGAGGGCGACGAAACTGGTGAAGGGGCTGGAAAACAAATCATATGAAGAGAGGCTGAAGGAGCTGGGACTGTTTAGTATGAGGAAGAGGAGGCCGAGGGGAGACCTCATCACTCTCTACAACTACTTGAAAGGACACTGTAGAGAGGTTGGTGCTGGTCTCTTCTCACAGGTAATTAATGACAGAACGAGAGGGAATGGCTTCAAGCTCCAACAGGGTAGGTTTAGACTGAAGATTAGGAAAGAATTCTTCACGGAAAGAGTGGTCGGGCATTGGAATAGGCTGCCCAGGGAGGTGGTTGAGTCACCATCCCTGGATGTGTTTAAGAGTTGTTTAGATGTGGTGTTGAGGGATATGGTGTAGGGGAGGACTTTGTAGAGTAGGGTAGATGGTTGGACTCGATGATCCCAAGGGTCTCTTCCAACCTAGACGATTCTATGATTCTATGATTCTATTCTAATGATAGCTATTATTAATAATTACAATGCATCATATTTTATATTATGATGTGTAGTGATATGATTAATAAGTTTAATGAAATCAATATTAATATTAGTTCTTGATTAAAGTAATAAGTTTTTTATGTCTTAAGTTTTTTTGAGTTACATATTTCAAAACTGTTCATTCTTTAATGTCATTGTGAATGTTATGGTACCGTATCCTGACATTGTCTAAATAGCTGAGCTATTTAAGTTTCCCACATACCACAAAAAAAGGCAAAAGAGAGCACTATTCATCTTTTCATTTTGCTACGTGCTAAAAGTATGATAGGAATAACTGAGAATTGGGCCCAAAATCTTCAGTGTCCATAGATGCCACACACAGACACTTTTACCACAAAGGCATTTTATACAAAATGACATTTGTTCTTAATAGGATTTCCACTGTTCATTGAAATTGTCCCCGATGCCTTGCATGAATTACAATCTATAATTATTTTCCCTGCAGCTGATCAGACAGCCCAGAGAACACAGAGCATGTTTCCTGTGCCTTATTCAAGTACAAGTATGGCCAAAAGCAATCCCACTGGTGTTACAGCTCCACTACACAGAAGAAGTTTCTACTCACTCCAGCAGCAGTTGGTACTCCGGAGACTGTTGCCTGTGTCCTGGTACACTAACACCCATGACATGGTCACACAGTGCATGTCCAGAGAAAAGATTTGGTCCTGAGCAGTGATCTGAGGCCAAGAAGCCACCTCGCTGACACAGGAACAGGGATATATGGGTTCTAGCTCCCTTGTCCCCTGCAACAAAAAACCTTAGCTGCAAGGAGAACAAAAGAAACAAGAGTCTTGCGTCCTCTTCCTTGGCAGCTGTTGATGGTGGAGTTTCATTTACCAGAGGCTCCATCCACCCAAACGGGGATCTAAAGCAAATCATGTTTAAGGAAATATGGGTGATGGTTTGGTGCTTTTTTTTTAACAAGGTTCTCTAACTTGTCATAAGCTTTCTCTGTACTTTGGTGTGTTTAGGTGTGCTCCCCTTTCTCCTATCTACTCAAGGTTCCTTCCAGAAACATCATCCAGCATTCTTTTACGTCACCAATGTCAACTGACCCACAGGGCTTTAGCAGAGACGGCCCTTTCCTCATGAAGCCTTTGAATACAAAGTAAATGGCACAGTTCACAAAGGTTTACAAAAAGAGATCTTGACAGAAACGACCAATAACAATTGCACATCCACCTATTGCTGTCAGCTTCCTCTTCTCCTGCAAATTCAGCTAATTCTGGATGGTTCTGCCTGGCCTTTGGACCCTGCTTCTCATGCACCTTCAACATCATTAGCTAGCCTTCATGAAAGGAAATTCAGCACCAAGTGCCCCTTCTTTATTTTATGGTCTAGATCAATCCTTCATCAGTTATTCAAGTTCAGCTCCCTCCTTATTACTACATTTAACCCAACCCACCAATTCAGCTCCTACTCTGGAGATGTTAAAGTTCACCTGGTCGTGTTTAAGAGTGAGACTGAACATGCAGTTAATAAGTATTTCCATGCTTGGCTAAACTCAGTACAAATCATTACGTTCTCAGGTGACACATGGTCTTTAGTTATGAACTTGAGAAATATTCATACTTTGTTGTGAAGCTCCTTCACGGACTATTTGCATTTCATATATACATGCACGAAAGGATACAGTATGACAATGTTTCTTTACACGGATATAGGATTAACCTAGGTTGGACTTCTGACAATAAGCAGCCACTTCAGAATGACAGAGGATTCTGGGTGAACTGACCTCTACCCCCTTATTTTAAGGATACTGTGATAGATCCAAAGAAGCCCTAACCCTTAACTTACACCACAACGGTGTCTAAGAAACATCGTCTGCAGAATTTCTCCTTATCACAAGAGTTACCTTGCAAACGTGCTTGTCAAAAAGAGGTGCTGAGAAATCAAGCAACCCATTTATTCATCTAAATAGACCAAATTCTAACTAACACAATTAAAAAGTGCAATATGGCGTTATATTTATACGGTGTACATGTACATATTTCTGGAAAAGGCTGCGTATTTTTGTTGTGCAGTAGCTACATAAGATATGCAATCAAAATGAGAAAAAGGTGTGAACATGAAGGGACATTCTGTAGATGTTTTTGAAAATATCTCACAGATGGCACTTTCACTCTGTAATATAAATTCTTATGCATCAAAAGTAATAAGAGAGAAAGGCAAGGATAGCATTGTAGTTTTGAAGAAAAGGGATTCATTGCCTGAGGTAGAGGATAACCTCCAACTAAGAATCAGGTCTGTCTTGGGATTTCAACTAGGAAGACAGCACCCTCCAAAAGAAATTACTTCCCTCACCATGCACAGCTTGCACTGGCAGGCATTGTGCTGGGCTTAGTCACCATCCCACTGTAGAAAAATGCACGTGTAGTACTTCATTTTACAAAGGCTTTTCTCTAAGTTACTATTATTTATCAGAAGAAACCACTACTAACAGCATAGAAAGTGATTACTGCCAGTTAGGATAATGCAATTTTAGAGACTTCTTTTTTTCCCAAAAAATCACAAATGAAACGGTGTGATGGAAGCCAGAAGGCTTTGACAATCAGGATTCAAATTATACCCACCAAGGTTTACAATAGCCCAGTACAAGGGGCTTAAAAAAAGTCAGGATTTTTTGAAGCACTGATTTTGAGGTCTCTCCTAATTCTCACTATGGAAACATATCCAATACATGTGTGATAACATTCTAGGTTTACAGTGAGTGATACAACTTTATTCTTGAGAACTACAAGGCCAACACTAGTTTTATGGCTTTCCAAGCCTTCACATCTACTCCAGCCTCCCAAACCACTGCACGCACACAACCTTCCAGGACGCTTTTGCTTTCCATATACTATTTTCTCTCCTCTTCCTTTGGCCCTGTGTTTTGTAGCAGTCATCTGGAGCCAAAGACTCTGATAGTCTCCTCCTTCATTCAGTATCCAAAATCCAATTGAGCAGCACTTTTTGACAACTAGCTTCTCTGTACTGATAACTTGCATGTATCTCAGCTTCTTTAAAGGTACAGTTCTTCACAGGACAAAGTAAAGGGAGAATTCAATGGAGCTTGGAGGAACAATACTGGACAAGAAGTTGAAAAAGAGAAGGCCTGTCTTTCATAAAAGAGCAGGAAAAAGCAGATTTTTCCCATGTTACTGAGTCTCTTGCAGATCTGGAACCTCTTATCTCTTACAGAAATAGTATCAGCTACTTTCTTCCCACAAGCATGACCAGACTCCCAAAATGATGGGGAAAGAAGCCAAAAGAGCTCTGGCTACCTCCTCTGGAGGCTATGGCCAGCTGTTTTTCACAGAAGGCAGGAAAGCTAGCAAATTAGAGCACTTTTTCCACATCAGCACTCCTAAAATTCTTGATGCCTGTAGTTTCCCATTCCAAAAGAGATCAACACAATTTTAATCAAAATTGTTGACTACAGGGATTATCAAGCGCACGACGTCTCCAGCTACAAAAACAATTCTATCAGAAATGTGAGATCCTGGTCCGGGATCTCCTCTGGCCTCTGCATGGAGGGGAGCACCATGAACAGTTCTAAACTTGTTTGAACTTCAGATCTCACCCTCATGTCCAAGCATAGCCATGAGGAAACATCAAGTAAGCCTGGCCAAAGCATGCTATCTGTTCAAGCAGTCTGGCAGCTTCATAAAGAGTCCTAAGAGGCAGCAGTGGTAGAAAAGCCCAAAGACCCACCTCTGCCTTTATAATCCAGGCAGCAGATGATGGACTCTTTGCCTTCTAATTGTGTTTTTAACAGCCTGATTTTACCTTGCTGCCACTCTTCCTAAAGAAAAAAAAAAAAAGATAGCAGTAATCAAAACTTTATTTTTTCAACCAATATTAATTAATAATAAAGAAAATAAATAACTCATACAGACAGAGGGAATATTTTCCACTTGAAGTGGTATATGCAATTATTTCACTAATATCGCAGGAAGTCATTAAGCATTATCAGGGGAAACTAATTGTAGCCTGATGAACGTCTCAGAGTTTCTAGCACCCTTTTTATTTTTTTCCTTTTTTTTTTTCCTTTCAGGCTATAGTGTTCACAGTTTAAAATGTCTAAGTCACCTTCCAATGTGGCTTTGCCACTCAGCACTATTAAAGACAAGGTCTGTGATAGCACAGTATGGCTGCAAGAGCCACAATTCAAGAAATAAAATGGTGAGTCCTGCCAATACAAGGCAAGTACCACACTTTTCACCAGCCTTTCCCTCTTTGTACACACTGGTTTCAGGGTCTTGCTAAACTGATGACCTGCATAATCTAGGACGAGAGGACGGCACTGAAATCTATGCACACTAAAAACCAAAACATGTCCATTTAAGAGAAGAATGACTGATCTACATTTGCATTTAAATAACATTAAAGACTTCGATAAAGCCATTTAGGCAAGAATAAAGGTAAAATTTGTAGCAATGTCCTACTGTAAGACCCAATCTAACTAATGTTCAGTTAAAACTGTCTCAAGCTGGACCTGAAGTTGCTAATAACAGCCACTGGAGGGAAACTAATATACAGAAAGCAGAAGTCCATTGCTATACAGTCAGGAAGCTCTGTTTCCCACCGCACGGCTTTTTGATATACCTTAAAATCAGATAGAAATTAGTGACACTGTCAGTTAAATCATAGCAAAACTGAGGTATAAAAGCCATCCTCAAGTCTAGAAATGTGTATGGGGTTTTAATTCAATATTGATCACATTTATTATACATTGGGATTTAAATGCTCCTCTGAAGCTGCTTATGTGTAATTGGGTTTTCAGCCATTTTCTTTTTCTTTTCTAAATATAAAGTCCCTTTGTATATTCTTAACATTAACGTTCTGTGCATATTTCCACAGCTTCACTGTGTCTCTGCTACTGGCACATAAAAATTAAATATTATCTAATAGCCACATAAGTTTGTGTTAATGAACTTTAGCCACAGGCAGGCACCTATTCAAGAGAAACTGTGGTATTCAGGGACTCTACGGCACTTTTGTGTTGCAGAATTATTTAATAATCATGAAAATTTAATAAAAATCTTTAATAGAAAAACCCCAAATCTTTCCTGATCTCCTCATTGTAGCACCTGGGTAGAACCTCTTTAAAATACGAACTTGGAATACGGAAGGCTTCATTCCAGCTTGCTATAAAGCAACTACTAACAACTGTCACAGGATTTCATTCGTGGGATATGTTCTGTAAGGCTGAAAACTTCTCCCTCATGAGAAATTGCAGGAATCTTAATGCTAATGTCATCTAAAACTAAGCAATGCAGGGGAATGTATGTTGTCCTGAGGAACAACCAGGCATGCGCAGGGGATTAACAAGACAATATGACAAGTTACAGCCTATTTTTAGTAGTACTTTGACTTTAAACATATTTGTATTCTTGAGAGCTGCCTGGTATTTATATTCAAAGAAACAAATGAAGGCTCAAAAGAGTGAAAAGCAGAAGATGAGGAAAGCAGATGATGCTGTCTGTTTATATTCTGGGAGAAGAGGAAAGCTTGTATCAGTCTAGATTTTGGGTTTGGCATAAAGCTGCTTGAAAGGGACAGTCTCTCCCCAGCAATGAGAAATGCAGAAGAGGCCACGCTTCTTGAGGTATTCAAACTTCTCTGCTGTGTCAATATGAGAAGTGTGGGAAGGCTGCTGAGAATTCAGAATTCCTAATTTATTTCCTTGATAATGAATCAAGAAATGAAAAAGAGTAAGACAAGGGAAAAAAGGAATGGGAACCCGCTTCCATGTTAATGCACAGGCCAATTAAATTAAATTAGTACTGGGAATCTAAAAAACACAGGACTAAGAAATTATTATAAGAGTTATAAAAATTGCTCTGGGATTTCCACTGTTGAGTGGATTTCTCAGTAAAAAGAAATAATAATTAATTTTGTTACCCATCAAAATCCACGAACATTTATCTCATCTTCAGTAAAAACTACTTCAATATTTTTAGCCTAAGACAAACATTATTTCAAAGTATTTTTACAAATGCTGCTCTTCATTTAATATTCCTTCCTGCTTTTTCTCCTTGATTTCTACAGTAAGCATCGATTAATTATTTCCTATTTTCATTGGTTTCCCTAGCGTAAGTTATTTCAGTCCTGTTAAGTGGTTAGTCTTGGAATGAACTGTCAATCCTGATTTAGTCAAATTTAATTTTGGATTGAATATTCTGATTTTAACAATTCTGTCAGTTTCACTGAAAAAAATGCTTTGCAGAAAAGAACTAGTTTATGAACCAAATTTTATCATCTGTTCCTGCTGATATTGTTGTCCCCTCTTTTTCTTAGCTTCCAAAATGGATATTTGAACTATGATACCCAGAGTTCCCTTCGAAACAAGACTTTTCTATGATTCTATTATTCAGTGTATTGTTTAGGTTCATTCTCAGTTGAAACGGAACGACTAATTTGTTTAGCATTAAAATGAAAGTTACATTTGTGTAATGATCTCCCTTTATGCACCAGCTCATCTCAGTTGTCTGTTGTCTTGCTTTACTTTAGTTCATGCATTAAAGCACTAATCAAAAATACCTTCTAAAATAAAAGTGTTTTTTTTCCAATTATTCAGAAGGTTCCAGAAGTCCCTATAGCTAGCTGAGACTTCTTTTCCAGCTCTGTTGGCTGCTCAGATCAAGAGCAGAGAGTCCCCAAAACAAACGGCTTAGTCTGGAGAAGTTGTTTGTGTGAAGTTGAAGACTGCGTCATGATGAATATTTATATGGGAATGAATTGAGGTTGCACAGATAAAGCACGCTTCCCTGACTTAAAAGAAATGTGGTATGTGATAGATACATACATTATTCACATGCAAAATAGGATCAGAGTCTTTTAATAGAAATGTTCCTGAAGCCACGTCCTTTCCCTCCTCCTGGATCAGGTCTGTAACAAGTAGGACCGTTCCTTGTTGTAAAAGAAAATCTGTGATGGCTTTCTCCTCTGTGTTACAGATTGTACAGGTTACAGCTTTTAAAGTGTTAAATTTGGTCAGATTCAATCAGATTTCCTCAGAGCAAAAAACATATTCACAACACACAAAAAATGTTACAACCCCCTGATTCAAACATGGCTCAGTGGGCTTTTTAAATAAATCTTTACAAAGATATTTAAAAGAAATCTCTGGGAGCCTTGTAAGTTTATTATTCAGATTCCTTTAGAGGTAGCTACAAACTAAATGCTACCGAGCTATCAACAGTTATGCCTCTGACAATGGTGCCTTATGTTATCTGATAACACTGCATACAAAAACTTCAATTTGCTTTGCTTTGCATCTGCTCTTCCCTGTTTTATGCAGTCCACAGAAAACTACCTTATCCCACAATTTGCATTTTGAATCTCTTTCTAACTGTTTTCTTACTTCATTTGCTCAGAACCTAGTTTTCAAGCAAGCTGACCTACTTTATCTTATTTTGGTACTTGCAGTAAATTCCCTTAAGCTTGTCTACTACGACATTGCTTAAAATGTCTTCTCTATACTGGCAATCACGTCTCTTAAAGCAAAAAGATCTATCATGACTGATGCAAGAATGAGAAACTATTAGCCCTTCGGAAAATCTCCAAGATGTTTTTACATTGCAACAGTAAGTTTCTTATTAAACTCTTTGTGCAAATGGCTGAGACATTTCAGAAGTTAAAACAAAAACATTCAGATCAAAACAGGCTTCAGCAGGTGAAATTTAGCCCAAATCCCATTTTGTACAGCTTTAAACGAAGAAAAATGAAGTCTAGTAATGGGTTGTACAAGGCAAATTTAATACAGGTGGCACTAATGGCCCCACTTTTAATAAATCTAAATCCTTTATTCTTTATCATTGGTAACAAACTAAAATCCTTCAAAATTGTTTACAGTATATATATGAAAGAAAGTCTCCAAAAAGAAATGGTAAATTGGCTTACTGCAATGATGATTAGATAACGCAAGGCGCAAAAAAATGCCATGGTGATGAGTGAGAGATGACTTGATAAAATTAGATTTGCATAACCGTTGCCCTACAACTATTACATTTGTAGCTGAATTCCCACTATAAGCCTGATTTTGGTCCCACTTTAAGAATCTTCAAGCAACCAGCAAAAGTGGCACATAAAAATTGTGGTGAAGATTGGAGATGTTTTGTGAAAACAGAGGCATTGTATTTATTATGTCTGTGTGTATTATAGAAACTAGAAGGGCTCACTGCAGTCCAAAATAATTTGCCTATTTATTTTTTATTTACTGATCTATCCGTGAAACAAAACAGAAACTTTAAAGAATGAGCTTAGCATAATTTATGGGATTCATGTACTGAGATTTCCATAGGTTTAGCCAGCACTAGGTGACTGCATCAATTTAGCAGTTAAAATTGGCTCCCTGAAACTACTAGTATTTAAAATACTACTATCAAAGTAAATTGTGAAGCTAATTTTTCCTCCTGGACTTCACAGCTCTGGAGATGATGTTGGGAAGGAGAGACTATAGGATGGAGAAGTTATAAATCCTGGGGTGTCCTGTAAAGAGCTTGGAGAGGAAAGGCAGCCAGTGCATTCACACACAATACCATATTCATAACTTTGCATAGTTTTTCAGGTCACAAGGAAGGAAACTACGGTGCAGGTTTAGGATATCTCTCAAAGAGAAGACCAAAGGAAAAGATACAGTTTTCTTCTGGTCTTCTGTCTTTGGACTTCCTGAGATTTGCAGGAAGTCAGGAGATTCATCTAATCTCCACATGTTTCACATAAAGAAGATTTCTTGGTGTAGCTGTGCTTACTGGTAGGCTCTCTATCGGCAACATAGATTCCAGCCTTTAGGGAGCAAAGCATATATCAAAGAACAGTATTTTCCTTTTCCCATGTACCAGCAATGTTACAGTAGGGCAGTGGAGGCACACTATGTAAACAGTTTAGCCCTTACTATAAACCTTAAGAATAAAAATAATAATAATATACATCGCATAAGAAGCAAGTAGGTTTTTGACAAGTACCCACCAAAGAAGATAAGAGATGTTTATCCTCTGATGGAAGCTGGGTACATCCTAGACCCTTTATCCATGAGGAAAATTAACCTCAATAGGAGTTTTGCAAATATCTAGTGTTTGTCATAGCACATTTCTCTGCATTTTTTACTTTTTTTTTTCTCCTATCATGTAGCTTTCCTCTTTAATAAACCCAAAAACCTTGCAACATTTTTCACTAATCATCACTGAGGTCCTGAAAAATCTTGACAAAAAAATATCAAAATAATTTAGAAATAATTTCCCAGTGCAGGCTCTGAATTTATAGTTTCTGAATTCATAGCACTATTCTGACCAAGATACAGAAAAACAATACAGCAAAACTGTAGTCAGAATACGTATATAGTCGAATGATATAGGGGCTAATCAGAGCAACAAGAAGATGAACAAATGTCCAGCCCCAGGAGTGCTTCTCCTTGCCTTTAGGGTTCTTGCCTGATAAAACTTATTACAGACCTGTTTAACTGCGGTGTCTTTAGTTCCCACACAGTTACACGTTCAAGGCAACTGCAGATAACACATATGTTTGAGTTTGATCAAAAACACTCATCTGTTGGTTAAAACCTGGAACGCCGTATAAATCCCAAAAAGCTACATGGTATAGGATATCATGGTTAAATCAAAATTACTATAAAACCAGAAAAAGAATACAAAATCATTTTCATATGAGTGTTCAAGAAATGCATAAATTTCACTCCTTTTCAAGAAACGGTAAAGATGCTTCTTCATAGGAATAATATTTATAGATTTACTTACTAGAATTGTATTACTCCTTGAAGTAAGTAGAGCCATCTTGTGGACACACCTAGCTGCTGCATATGACTGGAAATCGCCTCTAATTAATTACTTCTTAGGTGGAACTATACATTGGAAGCAAGAAACAAAAAACAGTTTAAAGCATTGTACTTTGAGATCAGATCTAACTACATATATATATATTCATTAATTGTCCCCCCAATTCAAAAAAGATGAGGGCAGACTGGAGAGGGCCCAAAGTAGGGACATGAAGTGGATCAAAGGGTTGCCTCATTATGAGATAGAAGGAGTTAGGTCTCTTCACCTTGGAGAAGGATCAGGAGGGACCTGCTCTTCTCCCTAGAGAAGACAGTGCTCGACAGGGATCTCATCACAGTATTCCTGTACTTAAAGGGTGGCTACAAAGAGGATGGAGGATCTACAAGGAGCTACACAGCGAAGACAAGGGGCCACGAGCGCAAATTGCACTAGGAGAGGTTTCATCTCAATATAAGAAAGACATTTTTTACAGTGAGAGCAATCATTCACTAGAACAACCTTCCCAGGAACCTGGTAGAGTCCCCATCACTGGAGGTTTTCAATATGCAATTGGACAAAGTGCTAGATAATCTCATCTAGGCTACCTTTCCCACGAAAGCTTGGATCGGATGATCTTTCAAGGGATCCCTTTCGGGGTCCATTCCCCATAGAAGAGTACTGGACTGTTCTATGATTCTAATTTCAGTTAATATAATGAGAATCATAGGTAATTATTACTACTGAAAAGCTAAGCCAGTGATTAAGCTCTGATTTGCATGACTAACCTTGGAAAACGTCGGACATTATTCCATGAAAGTTTCTCCAAAGAGTACTCAGATCAGAAAAATGCATCATACTGACTTTCTCACTTTAAATTCTTGAAAATCCCAGTCCATGGTTATCTGGAAATAGTGATGATCTATTCCTCTGGGGAAAGAAAGAGGCTGCTTATTGTTCTTTATTAGAAGTCATAAGGAAAAAAAGTAAGAATACTTTTCCCTCAAGACCCAATTTGCTCTTGTAGGTCACTGAAGGATCTTTCAGTGGACCAAACATACTCTGACATTTTATAAGGTAGAGTACTTATATCAGTATTTGGCTGCGTGGCCTGTTTTTCAGGGATGCTACCTATCCATAGCTGTTATTACATTGGCTGCTATTTCAAAACTATTTATAAAGCATGTCATTTTACAGTGCATATTCTGCCAGGTCTCCTCTGTAGCCCCGAATATATCACTCACCTTCCCTGTTACTCACTGAGCATACACTGCACATGCCCAGGAGCTCTTTATTGGGAGAAATTTTACCTGATCTGAACTAATTTGGCCAGATTACAGCATTTCTGTTACTACTTGGAAAGCAGCTCATGATTCTGCAAATGCTGTTGTATGCACCGAGCTCTAAGAATCACCCTCACAAAACTCAGTATGCGCGTTGCCATTTGGGCCCGAATGTTAACCCCCAAACTTTCGCCATTACTTCGGAGGTTTTTTTCGTGGTTTTTATTGTATTATTGGATGAGTAGCTAATTCTCCTGTGTCATCCAGTTACACTGACAAGCGACAGTTACACTGACAGCCACTAATCCCAGGATCCCAGCTATTCGGTCCAGATCGAACATTTAGATTCTACGTATCCAAATTCCTGTTTTCGGCTCAGAGCTGAAATCTTTCGCTCACAGCCTCAGAGCTGGTATAGCCTTACAGCCCATAAAAGCCTTCAGCCAAGACACATCAGGGCTGCAGTAGTGGTGAAACATCCTCTGCTGTGATGTAACCGCTTACGTGTTTTGCAAGAAGATTTTAACCAGGATGCTGTATAATTGTTTATTAAACATACAATAGAAGCAACAGCTATTGGATGCTCTTCTCAGAGCCAAGGCATCTGTCCAAATAGTTGGTAAGCGTTTTGAAGGGTATAAGAGAAAAACATCTACAGTGTGCTGGATCCTGCTAAGATTTTCACTGGCAAAATTTCCTTTGTGTGGTGCAATCACAGGCAGTTGATGCTTTCAGTTAAAAGACATCTATTTATTTTATGCTAATATAGGGCGTTGTTTTTTTTTTTTTCCAGTGAATCTTAAAACACAAGTCACTGGTTGGTAAATACATATTTTTGAGGACGTTCGTTAAATCGTTTGACACGAATAGATGTGTCACAAGAACAATTCTGTTTCCCATATGCAGGAACTAAAAACTGTGGGCAATTTGCTCTAAATCGTTCATTATACAGAAGTATAGGAATTGTACCTCCTGCCACTTCTTTGTACAGCAGTATATAAATACCGGCATCTATTAATACGATATTGGCCACTGGAAAAAAAAACTGGGAGACAAAACCAATGACCTGGTACTCCAGGGTCATTACAGAATCCAAAGAGACGCTGCATGAATAAAGAGGTTCATGAATGCAGTTGATGTCACTGAAGTGAGGGACTCTACATGCGTACTCTGAAGTACCCGTCAATCATAATAGTGAACATACGACCTTTGTTTTAACATTTAGAGGCAGAAATATATTTATGCTTCATCCAGCAGCCACGTGGCCCCAGAAAAAGACTTACAATTTTATGAAATATCGTCGCAGAAAAACTGCCGAGACCATTGAAGGACTGGGGAGAACGGACCAAGCGGAAGGAGAGCCCCTTTGAGACACTTTCGGAGTGATGAGAATTTGTCCCGGGCTTTGGGGTGAGGAGAGCGGCCGCTGCCTTCCAAGCGACTGACTTCTAGCCCCAGCCTTCCCTCGGCGGCCCGCAGCAGGAGTACTACCGCTGCCAACGCCGACTCCTCCAGAGAACCTCGCCTCACCATTTTCTCCTACCCTCGGCACCCAAAGCCATCCTCCCACCGCTCCCTTAGTCAGCCTGGTGGGCGAGGAGCCGCCTGTGTGTGCAGAGGGGCTTGAAAAAACCGGGGTTGTGGCTGTGAGGATGGCGGGGGCTGCCTCGGCCTCTCCCCCCTGAGGGGTCCCTCTCTGTGAGAGGGCCTCGGCCTTGGCTTCTGCTGCCCGTCCAGGGCTTAGGCCTCGGGGGACAGCCTGTTGTGCCAGGGGACACCGACCTGGGGCGGGGGGGACGGGACAGCTCCCTGGGCTCCCTCAGGC
>JAHREE010000069.1:16273965-16340874 GCA_033628505.1 Tringa tobata
GTTGTCCTGCCGGGGCCAGCGGCTCCACCCAGGCCGGCGGGCGGGAGCGGAGCGGCGGGGTCTGCCGGGGGAGAGCCGCCCTCCCCCGGGCGGGGGGACACCTCGCTGAGGAGTTGTCCTAGCGCCCGAGCAACTCGGAAACATTAAAAAAAAAAAAATATAAATATATATATATATCAACCCAAACCACCCGGTAGAAAGGAGGAAAAATGGCCATGCATAGGATGCGTGTAGCCTGGGGGAGATCCTCCTCTGCCGTGTGTAATCAGGGGTGGTGTAATTAAGACCGGTAGTATGTATGGGCTCGTGGCTCCTGGCTGAGGGGAGAGCTGGTGAGCAATAGGCTCCTCGCTGAAAGCAGCGGTGGGCAGGGGAGGTCGGCGGGGGTAGGTGGGTAGGTGGGTACGTGTGTTCCTCACCCACACCGCCTCTGCTACGAGGTGCGTTCTCTCGGCTCTGGGGTTTTGGAAGGGATGACTTGTCAGCTTTTGTCCCCTCTTCTCGGAGGCGCTACGTGCGGTCTGCTGTTGCCACTGCTCTTTCTAAGCATTAGTTAATAGTCCTCTCCAGAGGATTTGTACCAGCTGATACATTTACAGTATGAAAACCACAGGGGTATCTAATACAGGCATCTCATTTCCTGCAGGAAACAGAACAGTCATACTGCAGGGCTTTTTTTTTTTATGGTCTGAGGAGAGGGCTTATTTGGCCTCTTAGCTGTGGTCATAAATCTCTGTTTTCTCCTAGTGTGGAAATACTGATTTGTTTTTGCATTAGCTTGCGTTGTGTGTTTTCGTAAAGTCCCGTGGTACAGAGTTCTGGTGGTTATGTATGTGTATTCCAGATTTTGGGTAGTCTTAACATCTTTCTCTGTAGACCTGTGTTTCCACGTTACTGGATTCCTTCATTCCTGTTGGTAGGTGAGGGGAGGAGAAAATACGAAATACAGCAGTGCACAAAAAGGTATAAGCAATGTTTGCCAGAACTGTAGTGCTCCAATTCTAAAAAACAAATCATGGGCTTTATTTCTCATAAAATACCAGCCTGTAGGATACCAGTAAGAAAAGATAAAGATGTAATTCCTACTCTGTGGAATTAATGATATTCTTTGTAAATGTTTCTTCTGATACTTGAACTGTTATGGTATTTAACTCTAAAATTTTAAATATTCTATTTTAAAAACCCCATATTTTTAAAAGGCTTTTTCTTCCTGTGATCTCTGAAAGTGTGTTGTGGTCAGTATGGCTACAGGAAAGCAAAGATACTGGTTGGTGGCCTTCCTCTAGAGAGCAATGTAATTCCTTGAACAAAAGGATCCTAACAAATAGATTCTGCCTGTAGTCTGTAACACGGGTGGTTGTCATAGTAAACCAGATCAGTAAACACCTGTTCAGAAACAATGCAATTTTAAAAATAAACCCTCGCCGACCCTTGGCACCCTGAAAGCAACTCAACACCCCTAGGACTCTCTGTGTTGAATTTTGTATTAAATCTGTGTCATAATTGGAAAATACTCTCTTGATCTCCATATCGGAGAGAGGAAACGCTGGATTATTGTTTCAGCCCTGGCAGATCAGGGCCTGACATAAATGTTTGATTTGGATGTAGGGAGAGCTGCAGGTGCTTTGTGTTGCTGTTTGCAAAGAGGTGGAAATGCTGCTCTAGATAAGAGGAAAATATTTAGAATGGGGAAGGGTTTATTTTTCAGAGGAGTAAAGCAAAATTGCGTTGCACAAGGTAATCAATTTCAGTCTTGCACAGAGGAAAAGTCTTAGGATGTATACGAAGGTCTTTTAGAATAAAGAATATTATTAGCTTGATATTTTACAGCATTTCCGGTGGTAAATAGCTCGATCCCTGTCCCTAAGATCTTCCTAGCAGGGTGAGCCTAAAAAGCGTACCTTTGCTAGAGAGAGGAGGGATGTTTTTGTAGATCAACATGGAGGAAATGCGTAGCAGAGGGGAACCGGTGAATGCAGTGGCAGCAGAGCACCAGCACAGAATAAACAAAGTTGAGCAACAGCCTTGGTGGGGGCTTTGGTTGTTTCTTTTTTAAAATACAACTTTGTAAATAATAGCTTCATTTTGGTTTGTACTTGTATGTCTTGCACATGAACTGGGGCAAGTTTAGAGGGTATTATCGAAATCTTAGAGGAAAATGTAGTGTATGTTTTAAGGACCTACTACAAGATAGCAAAAGGGTATGCAAATAAATGCACTAGTATAAGAACATTAATAGATCTCTAGAGTCTCTAAATAAGTAGTATATTAGAAGAGAAGCTTCTACAAATGTTTGAAAATGACCTTTCCATAAAAGCACACTAATTCTCCTTTTATTATGTCAAATAAAAACAATCAGCTTTGTGATGAGCTGTGCGTATAAGTTACCAAAATATTATGAAGTCTCAAAGGCTGTTTTCAGTGTGTGTTGGTAAATAGCTCCCTAAGAACATGTTCTTGCTTGTGACAGCTTCCCCCCAACTAATATCTCGTGCTGCACATGCTGTTTTGACGCTCCCCTCTAACCTGCATTCGGAAACACTCTATGTGTTTTGTCATAACCAGTAATTGTGAAAAGGGGTGTGTGCAGTAAATCCTCGAGAACGGCCCTCTGTGTGTGCCTCCCACATAAATAGGTGTATCTGTATTAGATGCCTATAACTGTGGTGCAGGGGCTTTAGCGGTGCACTAGAATAACAGCAAACATGGTTTGGGTTTGTTTGGTTTTTCTCTGTTGGAAGAGGATGAACCCACAAAAAATGGAAAATTGCTTTCTACCACAATCATCTGGTTCTTGTTTAATATCCCCTTCAAAAGGAGGAGAAAGGAATGGAAACCTTGAACTGATTTTTGTGCACTGTATTACTTGTTTTCTTTTTTTATTTCCTTTTATAAGTGAAAATGTAGAATTCTTAGGATGCTTTTGCTAACCCTGAGATGAGGATATTTTTTTAAGCATGCGTATTTATTGCACAAATTTACAGGGCTTGGTCACAGTGTTGTAGCTTTGGTTTCTCTCTTGTTTTCTGTTTGGTCTTTTTTTCCAGACAACTGCAAACACTTGCTTCTACAAGACTGTTTTAGCTGCTGATTTCCTAGAAACTGTACAAACATTACAAATCACTTTATAGAACCTATTTAAATTCTCATTTCCAGTCTCGTATTTTAAACTATTTTGGGAGTAAGTGGAGTGAAGGAGGATTGGTTTTAAACAAAGCGCTAACCATTGTGGTATAATTAAGGCTCATGTAATTTTGAAGTAAGCCATAGATAGAAATAATTTTTTTCCTAGATAGCTTTCGTCTTCCAGTCTCCTGGCTCTTGTTTTTTCCGTTTCCCCCTGGCTCCTGGTTGATGTCCTAAATTTGGATGACTTTCTTAAGCAGAGCTCATTCTTTTGCACTTCCCTGCTAAACTGAAACTGAAAGTGCTGGGAGTTAAAGCTTTTCTGTTCAACAGAAACTGAAAGTAATGATATAGGTAGGGATTGAGGGAGGAAAAATTGAGATACTATTTTTCTTCATTTAAAAGGTACTGTAGCTGCTTATGTGATATTTAAGTATTGACTTAGTAGTGAAATTTAGACATGTTTGATAATGCTTATGTACAGAAAGTGTATAAAACAAACAGAGCTCCCCTGAATTCATGGGAATCAAATGCAAAGACGCCTTGCCAAGCTTGGGGAGTTCCTAAGCAATAGATCCCTGAAAGCTCAGAGGTGTATAACAAAAGTAATGCTTTACTACTCTTTTATTTTCTTAACTACATGCCTATTGACTGTTGTCAGAATTAAACTGTGTTTCGAAAAGCGTTTCTTCTCCAACAGTGGCTTTTTAGAATAAAATTGCAGTCTGTTATTTATATATGCTGCATCAGCTAACCCTTATCATACCAAAACCAATTTTAAGTATTAAAATTAATAAATCTTACTTAAAATATCTTAGCATAAGACCTCCCTGTATTCTTGGAGTGTTTTTCTGTTGCCGCCCGCAATGATGCCCTCCCCGGTCCATACCTGGGTTGGGCACCACCGCTTGTGTTCCAGGGTATTGCACCCTCTTGTTGTATCCTGTACATGCCTATCTCATCTCAACAAAAAAACATACTGGTTTGTGCTGTAATAGATTTAGGATCCCAGCAGCCAGGTAGTTGTAGCATGTAGCTAATGGATATATATAATTGGTAGGAACAGATATTTTCAGGACTTGGAAATAATGGGCTGCAAATACTGACCAATGTAATAATGTAAATGGGTTTTATAATCCCTAATCCTTTGCATGATTCACATGTCTTTCCAAATGCACTTCTGCTTTTGTTGTAACTTATGGCATCATATTGAAGTGTATATGCACTCCTGGCAGATGAGGAAACCAGTAAGCTAAGTCGTCAGGATATGCTGGAATTAGTTCTTATCTATCGGTGTTTTTTAAGTGTACTGACAGCAAACCCTGATGTACAACACCTAGCTTTTCTTAATTCTGTAGATTACCAGTTAATTGCAATTAGCCCACGTTTAGATGACTTCTGTTCTTTGATAAATTGTGCTTATTTTTTAATCACCTAATATTGAAGAAAAAAATACTCTTTTTTATTCTCTTCCATGTTACGTGTATCAATGCTGGAAATCTCTAACTGCTGTGCAAGGTTGGGTTCTGAGGCTGTTACTTACACAATATGAACTTTCAGTTATTAGGCAAGTTCTGTACATTGTTATGTATTCCACAAATGCTTATCATAACATAATGTCTTAATTAAGCAAGCTATGCTGATATCATCTTTGTCATTTTAAGTTCCTGTTGCCGTTGTAGCTTCTTGACTGTGGAAATTCTAAAGAGTGTGTAGAACTTCTGAACTTGCTCCTTTCTTTTCCCTTTCCCCATGCCATTTTCCCTGAGTTTAGAAGAAACACAGTTTGAAACTTTGTTCCCATGCTCATCCCATTCCACTGCCCAACCACACTCCACATTTCTTGCCTTACCAGCCCTGTGGCATTCCTTAACAGAGTCTTACAAGATATTTTTTTTTTTTTTAATCTCCAAGATAACTGTATAAATAACAGCTATATTGCGGGATTCTTTTATTTATTTTTTTTCATTTTTCATTTTCATCTTTGACACAGTGAAATGATACAAATTTGGGGAAATATTTACTGGGGTTTTTCCCCAAAGTCATGGCTTCCTTCAACTTTCTTTTCAAGTCAGATACCATTTGAACTGAGAAATTAATTTTTAAAAAATTATTTCTTCTTTTCTTTTTAATCCAACAGTCTGGCTCAACTGGGTGGGAAACCCGGCCCTCCCTCTGCTTACCAAGTTTAATTTATTTGATAGCTTTTTCTAGAAACGTTTTGCTTTTGCTGAATGATGTGGAAATGGTTCTTCTCCATGGGCTTCTGAATAGTAGTAAAGAAACAAAATAGTGTAAGGAAGATAACAGAGCTGTTGCTTATCTTCTGGTAGAAGGGATAGAAACTTCTGAGTTACCATTCTGCATTTGTGAAGTCTTGACTGTACCTTTCGGTGTTTCCTTAAATTCTGTGTGGTTTGGATCTTTTATGATGTCCAATAAGAGGCTTTTCTTAGAGTAGATGCTTGATGGGTTGAACAGATTAGTAAAACAAAGCATGGACCAGATTTTACTCGGCCCATTGCCTGGTGCCATGGTCCAAAAGAAAGCTATTGCTGTCTTTCACTGAAGATACAGATCTGTTTTTAGAGATGGAAAATGTATGTCAGTAGTTATTACTTACTATGTTCTTAATAAAAAACAGCCTTTCATAGATGGTTAAAATCATCCAGTTATGTTTAAGATTTGCAACCTTGTGTAGTTGTCCAACCCTGTGAGGCATTTCTTGTGCTGCAGTCATCAATGTGTCTTTCACTTCTTGGGCAGAAGCTTTGTCTTACTGTTCCACTACTGACAACTGTCTGGCACAACCATTCACAACTATTTTTTATACGTTTTTTTAAATGTTTTCTTTTATGACTGATAATATCATAAATCAATAAGGCTGGGTGGTTTGTTTGCTTGCTTTTTAAATACCTGGGAGTGCAGAGCCTGGAAGAAATGCAGCCTCATACCTTGCCTGTGCACATCGTATTGATACCTTTTCCAAAAGTGGATGAGCATGTGAAGTATGTGCAATATTTCATATTATCTCTGTAGCGCTGTATAGCTATATGTAAAACTCCCACGTTTCATCATTTGTCTGAAAATGAATATTGAATAAAGGTTTAAGGACTTAAAGCCTCACTAGGTAAACTGCATTAAGAAGGAAGGACGTGTTGTTTGGGACTAGAATAGATAGGAAAAAAAAATAAGTATTTTCTTAACCTTTTTTATTCACATGCAAAGCATCAACAAATCTAAGAAAAATCCTGCCACTTAATGTTTGTAACACAAGGCATAACATCAATGGCCTGTAGTGGGAGATCTTAACTGATAAGATCTCTTTGAAGTCAAACTTGAATTGCTTCCTCATAATCTGGTATTTTACATTTGTTTATTTTTACAGTTAAGTTTGAAGAATCATAAATTTCACTTATGATTAAAGTAATGTTAAGTTTCAAGAATAATAAGTTATTATTTCTCAAAATACCATTACTGTAGTAAATCAAATCCAGATCATATTTTAAATTCTTGACTGTTATCTTGATTTTAGCCAGGAATTTACATCATGTGGGAACAACAGGCATTTTGGAGCTTATAAAGCTGTTTGGAAGTAGAAAGTGTTGTATGGTTTTGGGGTTTTTCCCCCAAATACTTAAACAAAAAGAAAAAGAATTGGAAAGTCTTTCATTTTCTCTGTTAGGCAATACAATTTTGATATTTCTTCTTAGAAGATTGTATTCCTATAAAGAGCAAAAAGGAAGCTCTTTTCAGCAATTAATTCAAGCAAATTGTCTAGTTGTCTTAAGAAGCAGCAGAAAAGGGGAATGTTCCCTCAGTGATTTGGGTTAGTGCACACAATGGAGATAAGTAGCAAGCTGGAAAATACCTGTAATAACAACCTGACAGTAAATTGAGTCCACGCTCTCTACAGGTGTTTTTCCTCACCCCCCAATCCCTCCTTTTTAATCATTTGAAAATAAATACTTCTTGATGCATGCAGTGTACTCTGTATTTAATTTCTGTGGTACGTGAATTAAAGTGGATAGAAAGAGTTTTGCTTTTCCATCATGAAGAATGAAGGCTAGGTTAAACTGCCCAAAGTGTGGATGATCATGGGTCCTTATTCTTCTGTGCAAGTATAATTTATATTAAGCAACTTTTTTATTCTTTTTTTATCTTTTATTGAAAACTGGTGAATATTGCTAGAGACATGACCAACTCTGTTATGCTACAATTCTCTTAATTATGGAGAATTAGTCATTCTTGATCTTGAAGCAAATGCAGAATGCATGGTATTATGCAGTGCCTTCATAATAATCATCTTTATTTTCTTGAATGCCTCACACGTGGAGGACTAAGCTACAACAGAAGCAAGTTGCTTTTTTTTTCCTTGACTGAGAGCACTCATTCATATTTCACATGCTTGAATTCATTTCATGTTGACTGAAGAATACATTTCTATTTCAGATGATACTTTTTTCAGATAGAGATGTACACACATGGGTCTGTGCATGCACACACACAACCGTGGAAGTTCTTATAAAACATAGTTGCGCCAGGGGAGGTTTAGATTGGATATTAGGAAAAATTTCTTCACTGAAAGGGTTATTAAGCATTGGAACAGGCTGCCCAGGGAACTGGTGGAGTCACCACCCCTGGAGGTACTTAAAAGATGGGTAGACATAGCTCTTAGGGAGATGGTTTAGTGGCAGGTTTTGTCAGCGTTAGGTTGATGGCTGGACTAGATGATCTGAGAGGTCCCTTCCAACCTAGACAATTCTATGATAGATCGCCAGGAGGAATCTAGCTGAGTTAACCCAGCCTTTGGGAGTATGTGGTTGGATTGTATCCTGGCATATCTCATAGACTTAAAGCTTCATTAGAACAGGGCAAGTGTAATGGATTCTGTAACAAGATTGGTTCTTTTCATCCTTTGATTCACTGGACATTTGAATTACAAAATAGACTTGCGGTGTTATCTTCTGACTTTTCTGAGCTTGCTGTACTTGTCTAATTCACTCTCTAGGAGAGATATGAACAAGATATTAAGCACTTTTAACATGTACCAGCCTTTGCAAAGACAAACTTCTTTTTTTTTATATTCTTATGCAAACTGTAAGCCTAAGATGCAGAAGAATATAATAATTTGTATAAAGAACATATGCAGAAATAAAACAGTTCATAATCTGTGAAGGTATGGTTAAAGAGTTGAGGTTTTTTAATTAAAAAAAGTCTTTTTTCCTTTCGCAATGGCAAAAGGCTGTGGAAGGTGTTTATGTCTTGTAACATGTCTGTTTTCCTCCAATCACCTAATATTAAAAACTGACCAAAGAAAAAAAATTCCTTGTGTGTACACGGTAAGCACAGCTGAAGCAGAAAAACTTTAGAAGCTTGTAGTATACTACAAGTAAACTACTGTTATGTGTGATGCTGTGCAACCTCATCATGTATAAACAAGCAGGAAAACTGCATTAAGGATTGGCTATAAGTTAAGATAACTTTCAGGTCCTTTTATTCATTGGGTCTGCTGACTTGTGAGCATGGCTTAGTGCAGAACAGTAACTGTTTGAACTGTTTTGCTTTTAGCCCTTGAAAATATTTCAGTGAAGGAAAACAGATGGGAACTGCAGGGCAATAATTCTGGTTCGGGTGGAATAGTTGATCTTCCTTTGATTTAACTTTTTGAAAGAAAAACACGAATCTCAAATTCTTCAGAGTATTTTCTCACACTTGGGGGGGGGGGGGGGGGGGAACACAAAAACCAACCAACCAACAACCCATCCTTCTTTTGTGTAAATTCTAGTGGCTTTGGTTTGTTCAACAAAACTGAACTTCATATTGATCTGGATTGTCCCTAGAGATGAAATAACACTGGGAGGGGAACACAAGTTTTTTGCATCTGGATAAAGACTGGTTAACAAACTGCATTTAAATAACTGTCATGCATTGTTCCTTTTAGTAAATACATTTTTCTTCTTACTTTTAAGAATATTTTACCCATCCTTATGCCTTCTGAGACTGATTCTTCAGTGATCTAAAGCATTTAATTTCTGGAAAATGGAAGACTGATAGAGAAGCAATAGAGTTGTACTTGATTTAGTGCTTCCTTATGCCTTGCTTTCAGATCAGGAGCTGTAGCAATCCCTGTGATGCTCCCATGAGTTTCCTGGGGCACACAGGGTGCATAAGGCTGTTGTTCCAAATTCCACTGTTGCTCCCTCAGGTTTTCTCATTCTACTCGACATGACTTTTGCATTCATGAGTTTGTTTGTTCAGTAACATCTTTTCAACTTATTTATTTTGAAACAGTACAGTTGGTGTGTTGTTTTATTTGTTGTTGTCTTTTAAATGGGGAAATTACAGTAATATTTGAGGTGGCAACCTATCACTCCTAGGGCCTTCTACCTCTGAACTCTATGTATAGAGGTGAGGATGTTGACTCAGCGGGGGGGGGAAGAACAAAAATGCCTACAGTGGTGTCTGGCTTGCAATGTGTAGAACTTCTTTCTGTCAGTGGATTCTGGTTCCAGGTGTATGTCAACTATNTGATCTGGATTGTCCCTAGAGATGAAATAGCACTGGGAGGGGAACACAAGTTTTTTGCATCTGGGTAAAGACTGGTTAACAAACTGCATTTAAATAACTGTCATGCATTGTTTCTTTTAGTAAATACATTTTTCTTCTTACTTTTAAGAATATTTTACCCATCCTTATGCTTTCTGAGATTAAATGCTTTAGATCACTGAAGAATCAATTTCTGGAAAATGGAAGACTGATAGAGAAGCAATAGAGTTGTACTTGATTTAGTGCTTCCTTATGCCTTGCTTTCAGATCAGGAGCTGTAGCAATCCCTGTGATGCTCCCATGAGTTTCCCGGGGCACACAGGGTGCATAAGGCTGTTGTTCCAAATTCCACTGATGCTCCCTCAGGTTTTCTCATTCTACTTGACATGACTTTTGGATTCATGAGCTTGTTTGTTCAGTAACATCTTTTCAACTTATTTATTTTGAAACAGTACAGTTGGTGTGTTGTTTTATTTGTTGTTGTCTTTTAAATGGGGAAATTACAGTAATATTTGAGGTGGCAACCTATCACTCCTAGGGCCTTCTACCTCTGAACTCTATGTATAGAGGTGAGGATGTTGACTCAGCGGGGGGGGGAAGAACAAAAATGCCTACAGTGGTGTCTGGCTTGCAATGTGTAGAACTTCTTTCTGTCAGTGGATTCTGGTTCCAGGTGTATGTCAACTATGTCTTTGAACTACCAGAGATGGAAGGAAAACCGCTTCATGGAAAAACTGCAGAGGAGAGAATAGTTTCTTGATGCTTGAAGTTGCTCATAATTTAGTGTAGAAAGGATCACTTGAAGAGTAATCCACTCCAAAGACCATTTGGCAATAGTCCTTCTCCCATTAAAAAGGATTCACAGATCTGTGATCTATCTGCCAGAGACAATAATACTTTTCAACACGTCAGGA
Source organism: Tringa tobata (assembly GCA_033628505.1). NCBI lineage: Eukaryota > Metazoa > Chordata > Aves > Charadriiformes > Scolopacidae > Tringa > Tringa tobata. Next base: position 16,284,555 of record JAHREE010000069.1, read on the forward strand.
AAAGTTAAAGCAATGCAGTAAAAGATCAAACAGCCGTTCAGACGACTGTGTTACAGAAGGGTTTGGGAGTGGGCAGAGGTGAGACAGGACTCTTTTGTGCTCCTTCATGCTATGCCCAGTACTATTGCTAGTGCTCCTGGGTCAGGAGTTTCAGAGCGAGGAAATTGGGACTCTGATGCTCTGAATGAGAACGAGCAGGTGTTGTTCATTTAATGGCACAGCCTGCCAAGGCTCTTCAGTGACTGAGTGCAGGGTAAAACAAATGTGGAAGCTTCTCAAGCCTAAACAGCATAGCATCAGTACATCCTACTAAGTTGACTGCAACTGAAATGTAATCTTTTCTTAATTGTAATACTTCTCTAAGATGGCTGAAAGAGTATAGGAGCAAAAGTTTTCTTCTGTTTTGGGGTTTTTTTGTCTTCCCCCTCCTTTGACTTCTTATTTAAAGTTAATCCAAAGCCTCCCTCTGATACCTCACTTTGTGTTTCTTTACAGGTTCAAATAAATTTATTTAAAAGTAAGATTTTCTGCCATTGGTTATTTTTTTCCCTATGTATTCTGTGTCCTGATACACATAGCAAAAGAGTAATTAGAAACTTAATTGAACTGGCTGTTTATGTGATGTGCAAAGAAATGCTGAATTAATCTCTTAATTCTATGTCAGAAAAAAACAAAAAACCAAACCAGTTTGAAGAAACTACTGCGTACCAAATAAATATACAGCATCTTTTGAGTTCAGTCTTTTATCCCCTAACACAGTTCTCTCTAAGGTTAGATTGATAAAGACTTTAGTATTGGTAGATGCTTCATCAGCATGAGGTAAGCAACAAGACAATGGAGCAGATGTAAGGAATTTACGAATAAATAGACTGAAAGTCCGAAAGTGACCAGTGAGATTTTTTTCATTCAACTATCTATGTAACCACAAAATCAGTCTCTGTGCTCTGAATTAATAAGTTGCTTGAATTTTAACAAGTGATCTTAATACAAGATATTGTTTGGGACCATTTTTCAGTTCTGAATAGGACATACTCAGTCCCACTCACCAACTCTAGCTTCTACTTGGTTGGAATTCATGCTATACTTGCTTTCTCTAGCTTGTTTGTAGCTGTAACTCGCATAGTTACTCCGTTCCTTGAAAGAGAACAGGCTGGAAAATATTCCTTAAAATCTAACTCTGATCGTCACGTATTGCTCTTGTCTGAACTGTTTTTTTCAACATCTCAGAAGTGGGCAACGCCTGCTTCTAATGGTGTTTTTGTTCATATTTATTTTCTGGAGGAAGCGTTGCTTTTATTTTTTGGCTTCATTCGTCAGACAGTACAGAATTACTGTGTATCAGCTTCTGGAGATGTGGCCTTGCAGTGGCTCATTGAAGAGTATTATTTGCTTGTACCATGCTTATCAGAGAGCTACTGTTGTCCAACATTAATTGCTCGTCCACACTCAGTCTTTTGATAAGCTAACGTTATTCACAGTGGTGTCTCTAATCAGTGACTAAAAGTTTGCTGATCCTGTGAGGACTTTACTGCAACTAGTTGATGATTCACAATTAGTTCTTGAAATCCATCTATTAGCTGATTCCTGATCCACTTAAAATGTGTTGTATTGATTGTTTGCAGAATAACATCAGGCATATGTGTGCTGCTTATTTATAATATCAAATGTCTTATATTGACATAAGCCTTTAACTTAATCAACTCTTTGTTATCAATATGCCTCAAATATTTATTTTTAATTAAGCAAATAACTTATTACTGATTCATTGACCTTAAATGGTAGATAACAGTCCTGTGCTTGATGGAATGTGACTCTTTTTTTTTTTTTTTTTGTCAGACTGTGCATAATCTAAATAACGGCATCTCATACCTGAAAACCTTTCTTTTCTGAGGCCCTGAGGTTATTTCATTGAGTAACAGTAAATGCAATTGACATACTTTATGCCATTATTTGTGGTGATTTGCAGGACTTGCTTGGATCCTTCCTGTAGGCAATTCTCCTGTAAATATTAAGAAAAGAACTGTTTCAATCACCTTGTGAAGAAAGAGGACATGAATCTCTGTTCAAAGAATTACTTGTGTTGACAAACAGAGCGTTATGTGCTGTTACTGTTTTAAGGTAAAAAACATAACACTTCTGGGTGAATGTTTTCATTAAACAATGAGACTGGTTATCCACCTCTTGGTCTAGCATGGTCTAGAAGAGCATGGTGCTATTATGAATTTCTAACAAAATAATTTTATTAACTTGAGATATTTTGGAAACAGCAGTGCTTTGCTTGGTCAGTTCCATCTCTAAAGTATAGTATGGTTTTAGGGTGGTCCAAACTGTCCTCTTCCCTCTCCTTCTCTTAAAAAAAGAGACAAGCTTCTTATTTGAATTAATCCTTTCAAAAAGCTGGGAATTCTTTGTCAAGAGGAAATATTAAGCCAGTTGAATATTTACTACTGCTACAGACCAGAGCAGGAGAAAAAAAGGTATCTCATGACGGTTTTTTTTGGTTTCTTTCTTTTATTTCTTACTGGCTGTGGTTGAAAAGTGTCTTTTGTGCTATGTTGGATCTTGCAGGCAGTTGCTTGGACCTTTTATGAACACTGTCTTTCAAATCAGCTGACTCCTGTTACTTTTTGCCCTCTTTGTTTATGGCTGGGAAATTACTGACCATTCAGGTTTTGAAATCAACTTTACTATAAAAGAGTCCAACTCAAAATGTAAAGCTTTTAAATCCAAGCACTTAATGAATTAACTGTTTTATTTTAGGTCAGCTTTTTGGCAGCTTTTTTTTCGTAGCAGTTAGGAAGATAATTAATATCTGTTACAAGATTTTTTTATTGTCAGAATTGTTGTATGTGTTATATGTTGGAAATCAACTCTTATTCTAGTGCTTTACTAACATAAAGGTAGAGTTCTTACCTTCATAGTACTTCTTCTTTATTAATAGGTATTTGAGTGAAGAATTAAGTCTTTGTGAATGTGTTGGAATATTCTCATTCTTTAACTCATCCTAAATGCACACTAATGATTATCTTCAATTTATAAAATATGTGACCAAGTCCATCATCCTGTCATCATACAGTCTTTTCTTTTTCTTTTTTTTTTTTTTTTCAGGTGTATACATTTTTTTTCAGAGCACAGGATGCCTTGACACCCATCCGTGGTTGGCAAGGTACTTAACATTTCAAAGGGTAGCCCTTCCTCTGTGGGTGTTCTGATAAATGCTCTAGCTGGAGCCAGGTCTTCTAGCGTTTTAATTAGTCTCCACATAGGGAGCCTTCCTGTGGAGGAGACGTGCATTTTCTTTAAAAAGAGCTTCCAAAATAGATTGCGAACATAAACTGTGAAGGAGAAAAAATAGCTTGAAATACAGGAGCAGTTGTGTTATTGATTCTGCTGTAGTAATTTATGTAAAGATCAGTTGTTAGTCAGTGTAAAGTGCAAGTATGTAAAATGCAGTCTTACGTTGAAAGCATAGTAAGTCTTGCTGTGGCTGCAGGAATCCCAGATGTGATCTTAATTCCGCAGTGTCAGCAGTCTGGAATTTACTGCTGGACTTGGAAGAGGGAGCCGAGACCTAGAGGCATGGCAGAAAAATGTTTTCATGAATGTCATCTTTGAATGTCTCATTTTTCAGCTTTAGTATGGTACATGTCATCAGAAGCGCTTCAGAAGTACTGAGCGGTTTTGTCTTCCACCAACTTCAGCTGGAGTCAAATGGTCAGCATTGAGGAAGACTTACATACAAAAGTGTTGTGTCACATACTCTGAATATATAAGTTTCTTCCAGAAGGGTATTCTTTATTTTTGTTTTAGTGTTATTTTTGTCATTTTGTGCTTGCTTCAGTCATTGAGTACGTATTTAAGTGATTTAAGATCATTCATTCAAAATATGATTATTTTTTTTAAGGGAGCTTTTATTCTGGGACTTGAAACTGAAAAGGCAATTTCTTTTGTGTAGCCCATGAAATGGAGTATGCAACCCCTGACTTGACAGCAGGATGCTGAAAAAATTCATGTAGATTTCAGAATAGCAGACTTCTTAAAATATTAACAGGAAGACTTATTTGCTTGGATTTTTTTTTTTTATTTTTCCCTTCTGATCATGAATGTCTATTGTTATTCATACTGGAAAACTTCAGGCTGAGAGGTTAAAAGCTAATAGAATCAGCTGAACTGTGTCGTATAATGAAAATCATTAGGAAGACTCAACTACACCAGCCAGTAGGGTTTGATACTGACTATAGTTAAACTGCCAAGTATACGTGCAAACGTTAGGCATTTCCAGCGTGAAGGGTATCTGTTCCAACCTTTGGTATATATGCTTTATATCAACGTGTGTTATGGTGACTGATTACATGATTGTCTTCGCTTCCTTTCTACATTCCTTATAGGCCCATGCCTATAAGTACAGTATATACAGTATAGAATAAATAATAGCAAGTGTTGGCTGCATATCATCTTCATTTTTTTTAATGTGGAATAATTCTTGCATCGTATACCAAAGTCTTCAGCATCTCGTGTGGATTTGTCTAGTGTGTGTACCATAGACATGTTTCTTGTTGCACAGATGGAAAATCTAGGTAGAAGTAGAACATGATCAAATATACATGGTCTACTTCTAAAATTGTTTTTGAAAACTGATACAAAAAGCTACTACCTTTTGGTGTCTAAATTACTATGTTAATTTTTACTAGAATTTCTGGAAACTGCGTCTCAAACTAAATACTCTTGAGAGCAGGGAAACTTAATGATATTGCTGCAGCTCTACACAGAACTCCTCTGATGGCCATGCATCCAGGGTGTAAAAACTCAGCTGGGAAGAAACTGAACCTTCTGGTACCATTTTTATGTCCCAATGACATCTTCATGATCTGGGCCTCTCAGATGCTGGTCAGACAACTGCCCTGTCACGACAGCATGAGAAAGTCTTCAAATCTTAACAGTGTACTGTTCCTGGGGTTCCTGTCTGTGATCTCCTGTTTCTAGGCCAGTGAAGAATGATGGCTTGTAGCAGCTGGTGATACCCTTTTGCCTCCTTTCAGATAAGTATGAGGCACAATATACTGGAGGGTGTTTTGGCAGCAACATGCCACATTGGGAAAACCGCCTCCTGTTGCAAAGGTTATCAGACTGCATTGCTACTGCTGATTTTGATAACTGAAAAGAATCCATCTGACCAGCTTTGGGAGCAAGAGGATAAGGAAAGAATAATGGGAGTCTCTTCCTGCACCAAGCAAAACGCTTTAAGCCTAGACAGATGGAAAGTTGTATTCCTGTGAGGGAAAACATTGTCCCTCTCCCTCGCTGCTAATGCATGACAAGAATGCCTGGAAAAAAAAAAAAAATGAAGAAACAGCTTGTTCTTCCAGTCAGTAACCTGATTTACCCCAAGCTGAAGCATAGTAGTAGTTAATGAATTGGATGTTACCAGGATTTTCTTGTATGGTCAAGCGCCTTTGTAATGCTTACTGCTTTGGTTTACCACCTCAGGTGATAAAACTGTTTATGTAATGGTACAATTTTCAGTATAGAGCTTCTGTATAATTATTAGGTCTGCCGTTTCTCCTTTAAAATGTGCGTGACTAAAAATCACACGTCACGAAAATTCTGTGAGGTATTATGAAATTATTGAATGTTATCAGTCGGCTTGATAACTATGGCGATTGGAAATCCTGCATGCTTTAATTGGAACAAACTGGGATCCAAATCCCATCCAAAACATGATGCAATTTTATATTATTATTTTAGATCCCATATCTATTCTGTTGCTCAGGGCTTGTCTTGTATCTGTGGTACTGTGCCTGAAATATTAGATCCTGTGGGATCTTATCTAAGCTGAGGTCAGTGTTGGGTAAACCATGTCAGTAATTCAGAACTAACTGAGTTGCAGAGCTGGTTTCTGACTATTGTAACTTCTGGGTATTGCCCATTGCTCTAAAATGGCCAGAGGATTTATGAAGAAAGTTCAATGACTTGTCCACAAATATGGAATAAATTTAGGCAGAATTTGAATAATTCTCTGAGTGGATGTGTGGTCAAAAGAAGCTGTGACTTGACTGCAACTAGAGTGGAAGATCTGCATCAGTATACCTAAGGCACAACATGTTTTCTGTGGTAGCACTCAAAGCTTTATCCTGTGTCCCCAGTTACCTGCTAGTTCAGGTGTAAAGAATGGTGCCACTGGATATGAAGGCATTTATGTGTGACCTGCTCTGCAGTCAAATGTGCAGTGAAGCAAACATCTCTGTGGTAAAGAAAGTCTATAGTTCTTCCTTAAAGAAAACTTTAAGAGCCTGCTTGCTGTGCCAAATGTCTTCAGTCAGTTTACAGGTGCCACTGCTGTTTGTTATATCACCTTAATTTGTTCTTTACTCACCATTTGCTTTGCAGTGAATGAAGCTGGATTCTGTGGCTAAGCTGCCATGGCTTGTCCCACAGCATAATTAAAACTGTGAATGCTGTCTGTGCAATTTTGTGAATTGGATATAAGCTTGAAAAGAAAACTTTATTTTTGTGTTAATTTTGTTTTAAAGGTATTTGTCAAAGTTTATTACAGCTTGTGATTTACTTTTCTTCTATTTCCTGTACCACCTTCCTCCCCCTCAAGCTTACACCACATTTGGGTTGAAATGCATACCCTTCTTTATTGATTGTGAAATTATATTAGATACTCGGGTAGCAGATAACAGCCATGCAATTCTATTATTTCCTTTCTGTCTCACAGTTTCCCAACTTGTCCATTTTTTAGCAACTCATATGCAGAATCTACTTGGGTTAAAGATCAATATGGAAGTCATTGAGAGCTTTAAAACCAGTTCATGTACCCTTTGCATTTTCTACAACTGCTGTTCCTGAAGCCATATGGGAAGGAAGGAAGGTTGGTGACTGTCTGTGACTTACTAAATCATTTCCACCTTCTGGTAGCAATGGTTCAAATTCAAATGGTGACAGTATCCAAAGTTATTCAGGTCTATAACTGCCTTACCCTGTCTTTGGTAAAGTAGTAAGTCTGACCAACTTTGTCTTCTTGGACAAAATTGGTATTAATTCAAAGTGCATCTGATTCCTCTTTGGCAAACTGTGCACCTTCATTCCTTGATCCTTCCTGCAACTTTTGGGTTGCTGTATGCATCAGACGTATAGGTAAGACCACCTTTACTCATCTAGAAAATTAGTTGATCAAGCAAACAAACCCTTCTGTTGACTAGAGTCTGAGCTTCCCTTCTGATACCTTGATCTGAACCTTATACCGTTACAAGCCATGGAATTCACTGAAGGAATTATTCATGCTTTAGAGATGGAAAGATTCCCATCTGTTGAACTTTATTTTGCAATAAATCTCTTGACCAAGATGTGCTAGATGTGATGCTAAAATCACACCTATTCTTTTTGTTGTGGTATAACCCCAGCCAGCAACTAGGACTATGCAGCAATTCGCTCACTCTACCCCTGTCCCCAGTAGGGTAGGGAGAAGAGGGAGAAAAGGAGGCAAAAAACTGTTCATGGTTTGAGACAAAGACAGTTTAATAGAACAGTAATGGAAGAGGAAAATTATAATAACAATAATGGTAAAACAATATACAAAACAGTGATACAACACGAATTATTGTCACAATGATGGGCTGCCCAGCCCATCCTGAGCAGTGATTGCAGATTCTGAGCATGACATCCATGATGTAGAATATTACTTTGGCCGGTTTGTCCTGTCTGTGCTCCTTATCAGCTTCTATGGGAAGCTGAAAAAATCCTTGACTGAGGTAAACATTACTTAGCAACAACTAAAACAATATGTGTTATCACATTCTTCTTACATTAAATCCAAACCACAGCAGCTACTAGAAGGAAAATGAACTCTATCCCAGCTGAAACCAGGACACTTTTCAAGACACATGACTTCATATTCATGATGTTCCGTGCCTGTCATTGCCCTGGCAGAAAAGGAGGAAGAACAGAAGTTTGGTGCTTTCTGGTCCGACTGGTGTGTGCATTCAGTGGATTTTCTCCCATTAATTTTTCATCAAGCTATGAAGCAATCCCATCAGTGTTCAATGAGTACACCCTCTGCTGGGTGTGGAGCTCACCTAAGCAATTTTGTTATGCAGAGATTATAATCTTGGGAAGAACTAAAGCTTCACGCCAGCTTCCTTAGCCATTCAAAGGCTATGCAAAACATTGTGACCTGCCATTGGAGATCTGTTTGTCAAAGTGATGATGGACATATCAACTATGATGTGTGACAACCACAAGACAGCAGGTGCAAACTCAAATCTCCTTTGCCAGGGAACAATTCTCCTTTGTGGTTGGTTTCCAGAAAACTCAGCAGTTTGTTCTGCTCCGGGGTCTTGAAATTTTAGTGGAAGAACTGAGTAGAGCCCTGTCTCATCTTCCGACTGGCTGATCTTCTGAATTAAGTGCATTTTAAAAAGCAGTAGAATTGTTCATTTTACAATTATTTCCCCTGTCCAACTTCTTACCATCCCTGAAATCTTTTACTATTTACAAGTAGAAAGAGCAGCTAATTAGCAGAAAAACAAGTTACTTAGTATGTGTAGATCAACTGGACATCTTCTGCCTCTAAACCTTCTGTCCACCTTCTCTTGTACTTCATGTACTATGATCTCTCTTAGTCATTTTTGTTCCCTGTCTGCACATTTGCATTGCAATGCTACTGGATTTACTCTTCTGTATATACCTGTGTGCTGAGCTTGAGGAAGGCTCAAGTACAAGTGTTCTCATAGGCTCCTGCTCTTTGTTTTTGAGCAGTGTGATGTGCACGTTTATAGTAATGGTGTGTATATTACTGCAGACATCAGTCATTTGAAACTCATTAGTAATGAGTAAGTAATAAACTCGCAGGTCTTCAGTGAGATGAGGGTGTTCCTAACTTCATGAAATCTCCCAACAGAGTTTTCTTTAAACATGACTTTAGTTTGTATTTTGAGACAGAACTGACTCAAACTAAACAAATGATGTCAAACTTTAAGAGAAAAAGTAAAGCTGAGAAAGCTTTCAATTTTCCAATGCAGAAGGGATAGTGTATTATACGTGATATTTGGATTAGGAAGGTTCAAATACGAATATTTAAGGGGATATGATATTTCCCTAAAGATGTTGGGAAAGGAGCAATCCACTTTGGTGTTTTATTGACTTAATTAATATTGTCATTGCAAGTTGTTGGCTTCTCAGGGGATGATACATCCTTGACTACTACAGTTTTGTTTATATCAACTTACCGACACTATAAATAATGTTCTTATGTAGGTTTAGTCTTCTACCAAAAACTGTTTAAGGCTATTCTTTTCTAGGGTAGGAAAATTGTAGTTGAATAATTCAATAAAAAGTCTATCCATCCCGACAATCCATAAAATTAGCAGTCCATTGTTCTGATTTAAAAAAGTAAACTGTGATTTTCCTGTTACATTTGAGAAACTGACAAATTAACCACTTGAGACTTTTTTTTTTCTTTAAATTAGTAAATAGATTTGTTTATCAAAACAGCAAGCATGACATTTTAATGGTATGGTGTTAATGAAGTGGTGCTACTGTCGCCAGTGATACTGGACTCTCTACCAAAATTTGCATGGTTGTGTTTCTTACGTAGACCACTGAAATGATTAGAAGGGGGCCTTCTTTTTCAGTAAAACTTGCATGCATAAGTAGTGTGTAAATACAGCAGGAGGAGTGAGAGCTGTGTAGAATCTCAGCTGTAGACTTGGTTTAGGACATCTTAGCCAGTTTGGAGAGTTTTCCCGCTTGACTTGTCAGTGAATTCTCCCCATTTACATTCCTTTAAGCCTTTCAGAGGGGAATAGGAGCCATAGTCTTGAATGGGGTAAGAAACCCTGAAGTGGGACTGACTAGAGAAAGGTTTGCAATTGAATGTTATTCTTCAACATGGGTTCTTCTTGATGAATTTATGTATTCATTGCATTACGTCTTTAATCCTCATGGTGGCAGCAAATACTAAGAGAGAAGTAGCTGATCTAGTGCATATGACCTGTATTTTAATTACAGTTGAAAAGAACATGCTCATATTTATATTTTTAGATTTTGTTTCCAGTGGGGCAAGGCAAAAACATAAGGTCAACTTGAGCTGCAAAACTTCGTCATCTGTGACTTCAGTTGGTAGGAACTGCTGAGAGCCATTTAGTTGGGAAAAATATTTCCTCTTCTCCCCATCCCCATGCCAGCAGGTAAAGGCAGCATGAATGAAGATCCTCAACTGTTGAGAAGACTTACAGGGTTAGAGTTTCAGTTGTCCAGAATATTGTCCAAAATCTTGTCTAGAAACTATTTTAGTTGTTGAATTGTGGGCATTTTTTGTTAACTGCAGCACAGGTACCAGGACTCTGCTGTTCTAGGCACTGTGCTACCATAGTGTTTCCTAAAGACAACAATCTGCATACAAAGTCAGGGTCTGTCTGATGGATGCCGGTTGGAAGCAGAGGTGGTATTGGCCTGAATGATTGATAGTGGCATAACTGTTGTCAAGTTTCTAGTGTCGGGCCTGGAATCCAATGAAACCTGTCAACACACGGCAAGGAAAGAAATACTGAATGGTAGTAGTAAGGTACTGATAACCAAATAACTGAAAAGAGAAATCACTAAAATCACTAATACGTTATAAAGTTGGCTGCAGATTTAATGCTGTGCCAGTTAAAGAAGGGAGCTAGAACCACTTAGAAGTATCTGAAAGAGCCTTTTTGGAAGTAGCGTCACTTGGTTTGATCATAGGCAGTCAAATTTCTTTCCCATTTGTTCATGTGAGTGAACAGTTATTTCATGGTAGTAGTGTTGGCTTGTAAACCAGCACAGGGATGGATTCACTTCACGTCATTGCCCTGACCTCAGAATCACACATCAATTTCTTGGCATCTTCTTCCCCCCTGCCCAAAGTTGTCTGTTGTTTGTTCTGTCTTCTGTGTTTCATTGACATGCTGTGAAGATCTCATCATATGTCAAACTATTAAAACTGAAGCCAATACTATTCAAGTTCATAAAATACCAAGAAGAGGGAAATAAGATAGGAAAGCAAAGAGCAGTTCATACAGAAAGCAGGTAAATACAATCTGTGCACAGGTGCTTCTGGTATGTGAGCTTAATTTGTTTAAAACTAGTTCAGGTGCCCTCACTTAGGTAAGGATGAGAATGCAGTCGGTCTCTGTACTGTGTTCCAGTTAGAAGACTCAAGAGGTGGAAAATGGGTAAGAAATATTTATATGAGGCTATTTCCTATATCTCAAAAGTGGGGTAAATGGCCAATTTAATGGCTCTACCTTCCTGAGCTGTTTAGGATAAAATGCATTTAAGAAGTAATAAAAATTGAAGGGGTAAACCATTGTGCTTCTAGATGTCTGCTCTTTTGTCTTTGAGTCTTTATTTTAGTTGTTTGAAGTCTCTTTCAAATAAATTTGAGAGCTCAAGATAGAAAACTCTGCCAAACTAGTTATAGGACCAGGATAAATTGTTACTGTGTGAGAAACAAGAGGAGGATTTTTCACTTCCCGTTCTGTAAATAGCATTAAAATACTACATAGGAATAAATATAGGAAATAAAAACAGGAATAAGAACTATATGTTTTTCGTATTCATATTGGTCTTATAAAGAGTATGTATCAAGCCCAACCTAACTAAAACAAAGAACGTTCTTTCTAACACGAGGTAACTCGTATATGAACTTGAGCTGATGCATCCTGAAGAGTACATCCTGATGTGTGCAGCTTTTCTTTGTAGTAGTCTAAGATCTAAACCTCTAAAAATTGGCCAGAAAATCATGGTGCTAGATCTTAAAACTACAGTGTTATTCAACCATTGGCAGATCTCCTTTCCTTTTTCATAATACTTATTTTGCCTTCTTGCCACTGTCTCATCCAAGGAAATTTTGAAGCTCGGTAAGCCTTGTTTTATGTTGTTAAATGTGGTAGATTTATGAACTTCCATTCCCCAAATCACTACTTGTATTATAAGTGTTAATGATGGGATTGCCCTTTCATATAAATATAAATATAGTACAGTCTGCAGACCTTCACTGCTGAAAAAGCGCTATTTGATGCGGTGTGGTTATGGAACAGAGTACATTTAAAGTCCTCCTTCCTTCTTTGTGACTGGGATGGATATTCTTTTCCTTTGTTCATCCTGTTAATTACACAGCGTAAAGCAAGCTTGTGGGAAGAGAACTTACATTAGACCAATCGGTACAGTTGGAAGTGGGCAAACTGTTCGGTACATAAGGTTTTGTGTATTTTATGGTCAGAGCATCACTTTCATTCTACAACCCAATGTATTGCAAAAGCCGAACCACTTTTAACAGAATGCAAGAGCATAGCTGGTTTTTTTCTGCGGAATCAGAAAAGGCAGAATTGTTTGATTATTTGAGATTTATTTTTTTTTCCTTTGTGTACGTTGGCTGTTCTGCTGAAAGTTTTTAAAAGATAGGGTTGTCCTACCTGCAGGGCAACCTAAATTTGCATTCAAGAACAGATCTGGTAATAGAAAATGCCCTGTGCAAGGACTATCTGACATGCAGTGTCCTGGACTGAAAATTTAGAGGGGAAATGGACAAGATGTAGGAATTCAGAAAAGTGATTAGTTCTTGAATTCTGGGAGAATTGAATTCTCCATGAAGCACCTTGGTACATACACTGTCATGTGTTACTTCTTGTGAAGAAGAGCTACTGCTTGGTAGCTGGGCCAGCACCCTACGCATTTATCATTTTATCAAATACAAGGGCTTTTAATGCATCGTTGGTGTTGCACACAAAATGTGAAAGGTGCAGAAAATAAGATGTAATTGTTGCAGTCGGTTATAGGTGCTTATTTCTGTATAGTCTTTGGAAACTGTATAGTTTCTGCAGAGAATTGATGGGCAGTAGCACCTCAGTCTTTTATATGAAATGACATACTTGTGTTGACTAGCTTACAACAAAAGTGTGACTTTATTGCCCTTTGATAGTTTTCTATTTAAGGCTGTGCAACATATGCAACTGCTAGTTGACGGATGACACTAATTCACGGTGTTTGTAACACAGATCATGTAAGAAACAATTCCCAAGTTCAGTAGGTGTATACTACACGAAGAGTAACTGCTGCAGAAACAGACTGGTTGCTTCATCTGTTACATATTTTGCATTTAAAACTTTGTGGTTTTCAAACCACAGTGTTTCAGTGGTATTGGCAAGATTCAAAGACTAATATTGCGTATGGGTGGAGTCAAAAAGATTTCTGTACAAAATATTGGCAACTGAGGCTGGCAAGATTTGCTTTCCAGACTTAGCAAGCAAATCCATATAAATTGGTGTACAATATTATGTCTTCCATCACTTACACAGAATATGTTACCAGAGAGTTAAGGGCAATTTCTTGCTTCGTTACCGTACAGTAAAACGAATATGGGCACTTTTTACTTTAAGGAATCTAGCTGTGTCCAAAAATAAGTACAGGATCCTTTTCTATATTGTGTTGCACTGAGAGGGAATCTGTTGAACTTACTTCTGCTGTTCAGCTACGGAGCTTTGTGGAATAAAGATCCTCCTAAACTACACGTTCCCACACTGTGTCCTTCACTGAGTAGAAAATGCTTATATATAGCCATTTTACAGCATTTATAGTCTACCTAAAGTTTTGTATCACTTACTTAGGCTTTTCCTTTGGAGGGAATGAGTTTATGAGTAAGTAAACAAAGGCTTTAGGTCTATTTTGAAATCTTTTTGCAAACACGTGGGCTTTTGTGTCTTTAAGATTCTTTGAAGCATAAGTCAGGACCTTAGTGCAAGAAATTAAAATATTTTTATTAGCTGGAAGTGGTCTCTATTCAGAGCTGGAGTAGTTTTTTTGTCTATGATACTGATAAATTCTGTTTGTATATGCATAAATTACATATGTGTGTGTAAGCACATGGGATATAGTAAATGAATTTCTGTTTAAAAATGTAACCAAATCCTCAAAAGGCCATCTATCTGCATCATTTATAAAGTACAAAAAAATACAGGGTAATATTAAGAAATCTGTTTTAGGTTATCTGTGTCACAGTCACTGAGCTCATGTCCTTTCCCCTTCCTTTTTGTTAATCATTCCCTCATGAGCTCCAGTCATCCATTTGGTTCCAGAAGGGATTGGTCATTTCTCCCTGAGTTTAAATGCTGGATCTATAAACCACAATTCTTTTAACATGTCTGTCTCACATCTAGATTTTTGAGACTTTGTTCTGTGTAGAAGGAAGAGGATCATTAACCTCTGACTGTAGAGTCTTTCTGAGGCACGGTGTTATCTGTTAAAAAGAAAAAAAAATCTTGGAGAATGTCTTTTTAAAACCGTGAACATACCTAGAAGTCTGCTTGTATCTTTTCTGGATTGGAGAGGTCACAACAGCGTCCATTTACAGCCCTCTTCTCCCATGTCAGTCTCTTGTTTGTTTTTTTTTTTTTTTTAACCATCAACATGCATCGTCTTTTTTTTTTTTTTATTTTGTTTCAGTTTACCCACAGAGGATCTTCTCGACTCCAGACTGTGCTTTCTAATTTTTTTCAGAACGGTGGCTTTTGCAAATTCATGTTGTGCTTTGCTGGAGGTAGAGCAGGGTTTTAATGAACTCTGCGGCTTCCTGAGCACTCCTTCACCTGTGTTTGAATATTTGTATTTAGTAAGCCATTACTGGTCTTGTGTACAGACTACAGCATGAAAGCATAAGAGGCTGCTAGATGAGTAGAATCAGCTACACAGAATGATTTCAGTAATCCCTCTAAATTTACAGAAGCTTTACCTTTTAGGGGATTATATGCACTGTTCCTAAAAATGTTGTGTTTTGGTGTTTTTCAGTTATGACGGTACTATAGCAGTCAGTCTGGCTGTATTTCTCATTAATGTTGAGTCATATATTTTAATAATAGCTGTTTGTTTAGCATTTCCTAGGAATTTGCACTTTCTAAAGAAAGCGTGAGGTAGGTGAATTAATTTTTAATTTGATTATGTGGCTATAAACCTCAGATAAATTTGTTAAATAAACTGTACGTGTTACGAAAGTGCTGTATTTTTATTATGTAATCATGAAGTTGCTATTAGTGCTTGCTATAAAAAGCTATTTTTAAAGAGTTGGTGTCTGTAGAATGTACATTCAAATAAATACATGAAAAGCACGGGAGGTGGGGTTTGGAAAAATGTGAAACTCGATGAAGAAGTGGTACCATTTTAATTTTTCTAGGTAAATTTTTCACAAAATGCCTCCCTTTTTTCCTTTTTTTTTTTTTTTTTTGACACCTCCACTCTCTTCCCCTCTCCCCAATATTATAACACATGCATTTCAACTTTTTTTGGATCCTTATAATTTGTGAACACTTGCACAATTCACACTTCCCACACTTGTCAATCTTCAGTAAAAACGCCTTCGTAAGGTAGATATTATACAATTTGAAACATAAAATCCCCTTTACAATTATTTGTTATAGCTGTCTTCAGCTTCATCGGGGTAGCAGCAGTGAAATATTTCCCACTTAATGATTTCTCGGTGTGGGGCTGTAGCCCCACACAAAATCCCTAAGGCCAGGTTTAGCGTGGATGGCTGGAACTGGGGAAGGTGGGGAGGAGGAAGATGTCCAAGGAGCACCTGGGGTTGTAGGAGATGGCAGCATTTCTTCAGTTGGTTGATTGGGTGGTTCTTTTTTTGTTCCTGAAGGACCCAGCATTCTCAGTAAACAAAATGATGGCAGAGGAGACGGTGAACTGAGAGCAACGTAGGTAGGATTAAAAGCAGAAAAAAGCCAGTCTTGCCTTTTTCCCAGGGTTTTGCTAAGTATGTGCTTTGTTCCTATTTCTTTGCATAATGAGAAGGAAGTGAACCGTATCCGGAAAAGTCTTTTCTGCCTAAAAATGATTTTTTAAAAATTCTGGTTGGCAACCCTTGAATTCGCTGTAGTTGATAGAAAACATCTTCACTGGTGTTGGTAAAGTGAGCTATTTTTCTGCTACAGCCTGGGCCTTTTCTTGTGCTTGCTAGAAATGTGACACTCATCCTAATGACGTGACTAAGTGAACTAATCTCTTTAATCAACTAGTCGGATGAAATCCTGCCTACTTAGGACCTTTGGGAGAATAGTATGTGCTGCAGCCTGTTTGTGAGCATGCAAAAAGATGTGATTTATAATGCTTTTCTTCATTAAAATCCATGCCAGCAAATGCAGATGGTGTTACCCAACTTCTTCCTCCTGTCATACACAGCTGAGCAGGGTGTGTTTTTAGTAACAGGGGTAGTGTTTTAACCAGCACTGTGGGAATTCAGACTGTAGATCAGTTTCCCTTCCAGACTTAATGACAGTTAAATGCACTTTCCTGAAATCTTAGCGGTGTCTTATCACAGCTGCAGGGTGTTGTGCTTTTTTTTTTTTTTTTTTAACACCCCCTTCTTTTAAATATATTCCCATACCATCTTACCTCCCTTATCTCTGCTAATACAGCCCACCTCAGGTATATAAAAAGGGATTTCCAGAACCAGGTTTAATTTGTATCCCTCGGATCTTCTGGCATTCAGTGCTGCAAGAGAACTGGCGTGATGATTCTTAGTGAGCTTAAAGGCCGTCTTGCAGCTGAAGGAGAAGCAGGTCTATTATAAGAATGGCTTAAATATTGCAAGAAGGCCCTGAAATCATTTTTATGTTCTGGAGCGCCCAGCACTGGTGATGCAAAACTGAAGGCTTAAGGATTGCAACAGCCTTGGTGGGCATAGTATGTATGGGTAGGTATTAAGAGGATTTATAAAAGGTCATGGGAGACCTGAGGCAGCCCATCAAAGAGCAGAAAACAAGCACTGCTGAGAACCACCCTTCCTCCACCCCGTGAAAACAGTGCCTTTAGACAGCTTTCTTAACTGCTCTACCTTCTACCCCAAGTTTCCTGAGGAAGCTCAAGACGGGCTGTTAGCAGTGAAGTTATACTCATGTTTTGGTAATTAATAACTCTTGACTGTCTGTAAGTGCCTGGAGGAGAAAAAAAAGAAAACCCCAGAAATCCAGCGCTAAGTCATCTGTATCAGGATTTCATAAATGTTTTTTTGTGAGGCGCCTCACTGTCAGGAGGGCTGGGCATCAAAATTGCCTGTAAGAAAGGCAGTGGCCGGAGACTGGCTGTTGCCTGGGCTAAGCCATGTACCAGCTAGAAAACTAGCTTACATTGTGCTACACGGCTTTTACCATGGTTTGGGAATACTGGTCTGTAATTAAGCTTAAATGTTTTACTGAAACAAAGACAGTCTGGCCACTCGAGGATATTTCAGTTCTGCCACAAATTAGTATTGTAACTTCTAATGAATGGTTGTGCATTTGCAGAATATGTGAAATTGGGGTGGTAGCCTTCCATGAATTACATGAGAGAGATGTTATTGGCACTGTTACTGAATTCAAGTTTTGAAAATAAGTCTAGGAGCCATGTCCAGTTAGCAGGGTGGTGGTAAATTTTCTGTTCATGAGGGATACTTAGAATCATAGAATAGTAGGACCCCTCTAAGTACTGAATGGCCACTTAAAGGTCTCCCTGGAGCCTTTAGTTCTCCAGGCTGAACAAACCCAACTCTCTCAGCCTATCCTCATAGGAGAGGTGCTCCACATCTCTCATTTTTCTTTTGTGGTCCTCTTCTGGACTTGCTTCAACAGATCCATGTCTTTCTGGTGCTGAGGGCTCCAGAGCTGTACGGGAAGCAGTACTCCAGGTAGGATCTGAGAGACTCTGTCAAAGGCCTTACAGAAGTCCAGACAGCCGACATCGGTAGCTCTTGCTTTGACTACTGATGCAGTCACTCCATTATAGAAGGCCAATAGGTTGGTCAGGCAGGACTTGCCCTTGGTGAAGCCATGCTGGCTGTCTCAAATCACCTCCCTGTCCTACATGTGCCTTAGCATAGCTTCTAGGAAGATCTGTTTCATGATCTTCCCAGGCATGGAGGTGAAACTGACAGGTCAGTAGTTCCCTTTCTACTCTTTTTTAAAAATGGGTGCAATGTTTCCCTTTTTCTGATCACCGGGGACTTCACCTGCCTTCATCAAAAGTCTTGGCTTTTCAAATGCCACGGAGAGTGTCTTGGCAACTGTATCAGCCAATTCTTTCAGATCTCTAGGATGCATCCTGTCAGGTCCCATAGAATTCTGTAGGTTCAGATTCCAGTTCCTCAGGCGGTCACTAACCTGATCTTCTCTTACAGTGGGAGGGACTTTTCCCCCCCAGTCCTTGCCTTGTGGTCCATCCACTTAAGCAGTGTGAGAAGAGACGCTGCCAGTGAAGACTGAGGCAAAAACGTTGCTGAGTACCTCAGCCTTCTCCTCCTCTGTTGTTACCAGTTTGCCGGTCTGCTTCTCGCATACTAATCTTTTACCATATTTTGAAAAAGCAGCTGAAAATCTCTCATGGAAATAGAATGAAAATTAATATTACGATAGCAGGGTTTTGCTTTTTGGGGGGGGAAATGTTGTGTATTTGCAGGGCCCTCTGTAAATATGTAATATGTCAAGTGCTATGTTTTTGTCAGTTTTTAAATGTATGTTGTAGGTTGTGTCTAGTATGCTTTTTCAATAGCAAAGGAAATTATCTTTGGTATATATTTTTACTGTGAGGGGTCCATCTTCTTCATCTTACAGAGTGTCACTTAAAAAAGTAATAATTTATATAAAGAATAAATAACTTCAAACTTTATGGTCATATTTTGCAAGAGAGAAGTTGGTAATAGTTCTCCAAGTTAATAGCTGGGGTTAATGTGTGTTTTTTAATGAGACAGATTTATTTTCATCAGAGCCAAAGTTCTTTCTTGCTTAGACTGTGAATTCCATAAGGGAATAGTAAGGAGTTAAGAAGGAAACATGATGAAATGTTGGTCTTTGCATCCAAAAGAGGATTTAAGTCATGAACTCCTGAACTTGTGATCCTCAATTACTTATCCTGGGTGCGGGAAATCTGTTCTGCTTTAATGTTTTTATTAATGTGACTTGGAGTCAACTCAAGCATTCTTTTCTCTTAAAATGTGTTTAAAGAAAATAACTCTGGATTAAAAAATACTAGATCTTTTAATTTTTAATCTGCTTTTTTTTTTTATGTAGTCAGTTTCTAACAAAAAAAAAGGCTCTTAGAGGGGATTGGTTGTTGTTTTACAGGATATGATGAACCTTAACAGCAGTACACTGAGAACTGATGGACAAATATTTATTAGGTATACCTATTATATACCTATATATATATACACACCTATACTTGTTAGACCTTGCTTCTCCTGAGAACACCTGGAAGGCTCAGTGCAAGGGTTGGCCAGTGGTTGCATTAACCAATCCAAACACACAACCATTTTTTAACAGATTTCCTACAAAAAAGTAGGTTTTTCCTTTATTTTATTCCTAATGTATCTTCTCTTTTACCAAAAAAAAGTGGGAAATCAGGCTTATGTTTTGTGTTTCTAGATGTCTTTCTGCTGTTTTCATATATTGTGCCACGTTTGCCTTTGTTGTTTGAAATGTGGGCAATTTCTGTGAAGTGAAGAGGTGAAGTGTAGAAGCAGGGCGGGTATGTTCATGCAGCTGCAAATTAGTCCCCACTTAAGAGAACTGATTTTTAGGTCTCGGGATTCAGTGCTTCTTTAGTAACATGTGAACTCACATGAGGATGGAAGAAGGCAAATGAAAATGAGTGCTAGAGCAATATACTTCAGTATCGTTGAAAGTTAACTCCTGACCTAGCAATGCACCCATTTTTAAAATCTTGTTTTTCAAATGATAAATCAAGCTGTTGTAAAAGCCAAATATATTTTTGGTGTGCTGTGGCTCAAGGTCTGCTTTAAGTTAAGGTTACTTAACTTGTCATTCTGAATGCTTGTGTAATGTTTCATTAAGTGTTTTAGAATTCACAAAGCATCACGTGTGCTTGCTTTACAGAGCTGTGGAAATCTCTGTAGGAAAATAACTGAAGAGAGAAGGGGAAAGGAAATTTTCAGATCCTGGGATCTGACCTGATGTGACCGATTGGTAGTTCCATGCTATCGATTAGGTTACAGTTTGGGTTTGCAAGGCAGATCATTGGATTTATTCTGTGGACTGGGAATCTCAAGTTTTTGTGTCTAGGATATCAAAGAACTCTTGGGTTTAGATTCATTGTTTCATAATATTAATGCAGTAGATTTGCATGTATTTTAGCAAATATCATTGGTCTGAAAGCTATTTTTGTCAAATGTTGGAAATGTGTTTTAACAATTCCCAAAGATTGCTTTAGAAGAAGTTTATATAGGCTGTCATAACTCGCATGTCAGTTAACAACTTAACATCCTTGAAATCTTTCTTTAATAATTTTTGCATGAAGAACTTAACTTTCATGAGCAGAAATAAGTAGAATTGTTCTCACCTGAAATGTTAAATGAAGGTAAGCACGAGAAACACCTCCCTGAGAGGCAGCACATCTCTACCAGAAGAATGGCAGTGTGCTGCTGTGAATGCTCAGGGCAGTGATAAGCTCTTCCTAACTCATTTTCATATTTGTAAATTGAAGTTAATGACACTTCTTCACTTTTTCTAAAGCAGAAGCGAAGTGTTAGGTCATTCATAATTGTTAATGTTGTGAGCACAGAACAGATGCTCACTTAAAATACGTAAAACTGTTCTTTATGTTTTCCTGGTTGATCTCTATAAGGGCACCTGTTTTATTTCTTGGGATAAGCAGCCTGTGGCCTGCAGGCCTGATGGTGAATCAACTCTTGGCTGCCCTTTGAACAGGAAGCTCCTTACAAGCTCTCTAAATTGCTCCGATTCTGGCAGTCTGTTCCTCAGGCATTGTCTTTTGTGGGGGATCATTGGCATGAGCCAAGGCTGATTTAGGACAAGCTCTTCTCTGACTTTAGACACAAGTGTGTGCACAGATTTCACAGGTGAAAGGTGATGAAGGTACGCAGTAATCCTAGTTATATGGTGAAGAAAGATGTTACGTGACCTTCCTGGCTGGAAGACTGGGATACCGTGCTACAAAACAGTGCTTTGAAGGCTGAATTGTGTTTCTGATGCTTCTTAGAGGACTCATCACTGCCATGTATGTGTATTTCACATACACATAACTGATAAACTGATGTGCGTAACGCCTAATTGAGGTGAAATTTTAGTAGCAGAGGCACCTGGAGCTGGTCTCACAACCTTTAAAAAAAATCTGTTCTTTAATTATGACCTGTTTGTTGTTTACCTGGGGTTTGGGTTTTTTTGTGGGGTGGGTGTATTTATCTAGTTTAAGGCACCTAAGACTCATTTTCATGCTTTCTGGTAAGCGCTCTGGGTTTTATGTTACACTTTATGTATTGAGCACATGATACCAGTATATTAATGGTGTGGGTGCCAAGTCCAGCATCTGGAAAGGAAAAAAAAAAAGGTGGCATGAATGCTTGCTTTAAACTGCTTGCTTAAATTCACAGTGAAGTCCTGTGAAATTAGAAGAGAGAATGTTTTTTTATGTTCTGTTTTGTCTTTAAGAAATGTCAATTACTTTCACGACTTTTGCAGTTCATGAACTCATTCACTACAGCTTTGCAAGAGAGGAGTCAAGAGTCCTAGAAACAAGTATCCCTTTTAGTATAACACTTGTTCGTTCCCAGAGGAAGTCAGTTTTGCGTGTAGCATGAGGAAGGAATCCTGCTGGGAGAAACTGTGTTGTCATTTAATTGGAGGTTGCATCATGAAACCAATTCATGAGGGATGATGGTACAGAGGGAGTTACAGTCACACAGGTATCCTTAGTGTAGAAGATTGCTTCACTTCTGCATCTTACTAGTTCTTGTGTGTGGCTTGCTGAATGTTTTCTTGTTGGTGGTGTGCCTATGTTTGTTTTTAAAATAAGCTTATGAGGCACGCTAGTTTATCTTGCATCAGCTTGACATGAGCCATCAGAAAGGTTCTGGATCTACTGTGCATCCAGTGCACGCTTGAACATATACGTTGATGTTGATCAAAGCTCCTTTCCCAGTTAAACCATTTTTCAGTCTGATTTCAAGCGTAGTCATGTCAGTGTAACCAAAATGCATTCTACTTCCACTTCTCTAACCTCCTTCACCATTGCAGTATCTGGATGCTAAAAGGTAGTTCATTCTCACAGGACCTCTCTGAGACGGTGTTCAATGCTTATCAAGACACTTCTCATTCTGAGGCCCATAGTTTGTCAGATTCATTTCCACTCACTTTTTCAGTCTTGGTCCCCTTCCAGAAATAGTTTCTTTTTCTTTGACCAAGTTCTCAGGTGGCAGACATCATACCGAGCTGATCTGTCTTCCACTGTTACCAGTTCTAGGTTCCCCCCACTCTCTTCAACTAGTCTGAAGTCCCAGTTAACTTCTCTTTTAGCAGACCCTGATCCTGTTCTGCATTATGACAATACCCCTTCTAACTCCATGGTGCTTGAACCTTGCACAGGAGACACTGGGAGCATATCTCTGTTCCATACTTTCCTGGTCCCAAATCAAGGGCAACTGCAGTTTGGGGAACAAAGAATTTCTTGTGGGTTGAAGCATTCCAGCTAGGGAAAGCAGGCATGTACCAAGCCAGTGCAACATTCTTCTCCTCCTTGACTCCACTTCAAAAAGAAAAGGCATGAAAAAATAACTAATTCTGGCAGAGTTTCACCTGGATAGCAGCTAGGTCCTATTATCTTAAAGTTTACGTTGCCCTCCAGACTTCCAAATCTTGACTCAAAGCATGTGGATGCTCAGACCTGGTTATGTGATATTTGTGAGCTTTTTGTTTGTTTTTAAGGAGATATCATCAGAATGCATTAAACGAGGCAAAGTAATATATTTTCCTCTTTGTTCACAGAAATTACCTGTTTTGGCTAAATTTTCCAAAAAGTTCAGTCTGACAGGACTCCCAGCACAGAAAATTTCTGCCCAGCAGCTAACATTTGGCAAAGTCACAGGCAGCTGAAAGCAGGGTCTTATAATGGAAGTTGTCAGACAATCTTATTAATGAGTAAGCTTGGAAGCACTGCTGCTGATCCATCTAGGCAGCTCTTTTTCTTTGAGGTGCCCAGGTGTTTTCTTTTCTGCCCCAAAGGCTGGATTTTACTCTGAACCAATACTATTCCAGAAAATAAAAAAACACTGTGGTGACAAAGCAGGCTTTCTTCTGTATGAGAAGAAAGGTACAGGGTATAAGAAACTGTCACAATGTTGCTACTGCACCTTTTACTCTAAATGTGAACCTAATGTCTCTCTGTCCCTCAGAATTCAAGGCTGCAAATAAGTTAATCCACATTTGCACTATTAACAAGTTGGGGAAAAAAAATAGGAGTTTGGATTTCCTATAGATTCATCGTTAATTGATGCACTGGTAGAGAAAGCTGCAGCATAGGTAAGGAGTATCCCCTTTCTCCTCTGGAGTAGACGCTGCCAGTTGACTATCAAAGGAAGAGTCTTAAGGAAATGTTGCCAGCCACTTTCTTGTTGTGAAAGTCTTCACTTTTTGTAAACATACACTTCCTCCTATGAACTAACATAGTTAGTTTTTGTAGTCAATTACATTTTTTGTAGTCAATTAAAAGGTAATTATTTAAACCACTGTTTACTGTCATCTTTGATTTTGGACAAGTTTATCATGCTGGTATACCTTATATTTAAGAGTCATGAGATGTAGTGTTGATCAATTTGCTTGTTTTTAATGAAGGCACAAGTACAATTGTTTTGGTTTTTTATCATCAGTCGTACACAAACACGTGAATGGAACAATAAGTGCTTTTCTATAAAGCTTAGGTAGCTAGTAATTGATGATAGTGACTGAATTGCACAGTTATGTTGCTTATGTATTAATATGAGATGTTTGATTTGTCCTTTTATTTATTTATTAAAAGCCTCAGGATTAGTAAGATTTTGTTGATAGGCTGTGAAAATTTTAGGAGTCACATTAAAATGTCTACCGTTAAGGCAGTTCACTGGCATTTTCAAATTGTTTTTTATAGTTTGGTGATGGATGTGTTTCATGCAGTACTGTTAGGAAGTCTGGATTAAAAAGGAGAGACTGTATTTGGGCTGAGATGTCAGCTGTAACTTCTCAATGATGCTGGCAGGTTGCATATCCTCCTTAGTCTAGAAACTATGGTCTGAGCTGTTTTAAACCAGGGAAGTGAATGGATAACCAAGCACGCAGCTTCCTGTATGCAGGGAAATTTGGTCTTGGAAAATTTCAGGTGTTTGTCATTATTTAAAATAATAATGATAATAATAATAAACTTGAACCTGAGCTTACATCCGTCAAAGCAAAAGAAAGATCAGGTTTGTTGTTGGAGAAATGTAGATTAGGTTTATGATGATGAGCTCTCTTGATTAACTGTTGAAAAGTTCCATTTTGTTGATATATTTCATATACTGTTATGAAATTCAGAGTATGCTGTGCAAAGACATTTGATTTGCCATGGTTGTACTTAGGGCAAAATAAGGTGTACCTTAAAATGATAAAAATAGGGGTTTAGAGAAGACCTTTCAGATAGATGTTTCCCTGATAAAGAGAGATGTTTAAGCTTGACCTGACAGGCATATATCCAACTTGTTCTTGAAAATTCTCCAGTATTAAAGATTTTGTGATCTCTTGAATTAACCTGTTGCAGTGCTTATTTGATTCTCATAATTAAGCCTTTTCCTGGTATCAAGCTGAACTCTCTTGCTACAAATTAAGCTGAGTATTTCCTGTTCTCTCTGACTGAGCTGATCAGTATCTTTGCAATAGTCTCCTGCATCTTAAAAAGTGTTTCATATTTCGTTCAGGTTAATCTCTTTTATGTTAAACAGGATTCTGTCAGTCAGTCTTCATGGGCAAGGTTTTCTATACGTCCTACAGTTTTTGGATGCCGATTCCAGTATTGATTTGGGAAAATCCTATCAGTTCTTGTTAGTAATTCCTGTAAAGTGTATTAAAAGAATCTGGACTCTACCTAATAATTTAATTTTCTCCTTTCTGTTGAAAATCTATATTCAACAATCAGGTTTAAAACGTTCTAGTCACAGGTTGGGTAGTGACCAATTAATAACACAACCACTTCAGTATTTCCTAGATCACCCAAATGCTATGTAAACAGTGGTTTGACCTCTTGATGTTGTGGCTCTTAATTTTTGACTTACATGTTAGAGAAACTGTAAGTGGGCTGGTCACAAGTAAATGCAGGATAGAAACGAAAGCTTCTTATCCACCTGAACACTGGTAATTGGAATGGCCTTCCAGGTCACTGTGAGATTGAATTACTTTACATTGTTAAGCTTGCACAAACACTTTATGATGGATTAGGACATTTCTAGCTGAAAAAAACCCATATTTGTGTTATGGATCCTTATCTATGTTGACATATCCAATGAGTTTTGAAAAGCAGCAAGACCGCTCATTTGTCTACTTTATATTCTTTATATTTATCTGATATTAATTCAGTCTCCGTATTCCTGACTGTGGAGGGGATCGGGGGAACTTCTCTTTCCTTGTTTTCATTACTCTTACTGCGTAAGTGGAGTTCAGTAGCTTTATCTTCTTTAGAAGTATTCATGATTATGCAGAAGACTTGCTTACAGACAAAATATAAATGTCCAATATGCTGCCGTTTGTGGTTTATTGCCTTACTCTAGGTCCCCAGCTGTGCGTTCTGCTTGCAAGTTCACTAACACATTTCCTGCCGTTGCAGGAACCTCAGCCACTAGCAATGCCCTTGACCTTGCCGTTCTTCCTGGAACAATTGAGAGTTACGACTTTTGCTCTTTTCTGACATACTCACATAGATCAGCATGTCATGTTTATGGCCTGTGGAGCGAAGCAAGCACTGCTAGCGTACTCTGGACTCTACTGAACTAGTTGCCTATTGAGTGATTGTCTGTGTTTGCGTGAGCTGGTAACTTCATTCGTGCCTTGCAGTCCTCTGCTCCCTGAGGCAGTGTCAGATTCTGTCTAACCTTCCATTTTGAATTGTCCCTGCAGGTGGTTTTATCTGGATTCTTGTTTTCTTTTGCAGCTGTGCCTTTTTTTTCCTTTCTTAGGGGCCACTTCTTTCTTCACCTATTATGTGTCCGTGTCTTGAAAATGTACTTATTCAGAACATTTTTGATATACCTCTGGTTCATGCCAGCACAAAAAAAAAAAAAAAACCAAAACCAAAAAAAAACCCCAAAAACACTTAATAAGAATGTGAAAATTTCAATGTTCTTTTAGTGTTCTAACTGAAATGGAAATAGTCCACAACATTTAAGCACAAGCAAGATGGAAGTCATCTTCTGTAACTGAGCAGTGACTTCCTTTATGGATGGACTCGTTTCACAAAAGATCACTCAGAAGCCTATCCATAGCTGCTGCTTGACACTTCTTAGGAGCTTAGAATTCTTCCCTTCATATTCTGTATTTTTCTCTCTAACTGGTGGTGGAGAGCACTGAATTGTCATTCAGAGGACTGAAGTTCAGAGTCTGCTTCAGA
Organism: Tringa tobata; assembly: GCA_033628505.1. Lineage (NCBI taxonomy): Eukaryota > Metazoa > Chordata > Aves > Charadriiformes > Scolopacidae > Tringa > Tringa tobata. Next base: position 16,310,973 of record JAHREE010000069.1, read on the forward strand.
TACCAGTTTAGATAAAAACGTAGTGTGGCCCTTCTATGGCAGGGCCAGATTTTGAAATCCTGAGTGTGAAAAATGGTCAGGTGTTGTAGCTTTAGGCATTTTATGCAGAAGACTGCATACTTGTCTTCTGGGCTTTTTCCTTCAGCCATGTATTAATAGACTTTATTTATATAGCACACTTTTAGAAAGCACGTATTCTAAATTACTGTGGAAGGTCTTATTGATTTTAAAAAAAAAAAGAGTCATTAAGCCTGTAGGTCCGCTTGTATGTAGTGCTCTAATCTTACATGCTGTGAAACAATAAACGGCTGTTTTTACTGCAAATGGATTAGTGCTGCCCTTACATAATGCTTAATATGTTGCCCAGAAATCCAACCTTATTTAAATTTTTGTATTTTTTCTCTTTCTGACAATGTCACCGACTTTCAAAATGAATACTGATTCTAAGTTAAAAAGATAACATTAATTAATATTTGGATACCTGAATGTAATATGAACTGTAGTTTCTAGTAAGATGTAATATATGAATTTATTCCAGAAACTGTGGCACTCCAGTTTTAGCCTGAAATAAATTAAAAAGTAAAATCAAATCCAGAATAGGCTGTTCTTAGTTACACCTTTGAAATTTCGGTTCAGACTGTGTTTACAGTGTTAATGTCTGTCTGTCTTGAAGGGGCCAGCAGACTTTGACAGGCCTCTGTCCTTGCTTGCTGTAAGTCATTTGGAAGATCATGTGGCTTTAGAAGAGATTTTTTTTTCTTTTGGTTTTTTTTAATTTGAGCAAAAACACTAAACATGTTTTTGTCTATTTTTAAAAGAAGCTATAATTATGTCAAAAATACCACAATGAGGAAATATTGAGTATGTATAATAGGTTTTTAATATATTCAACATATGGTAAAAAGGGAGCCTGAAAAGATTTATACAAAGACATACTAAATTAGTACAGAAACATGCTAAACTCCTTAAAATGGATAACACTAAAAGGCCTTTCTAGTTATTTTTCCAAACCACAATGAATAACTTGGTGAATAATACATTTTGCTTGAACCAAACTCTGAAGCAAAATAAGTATGCCAGAACTCTCGAGAATGAATTCTTTGGCAAGCCTAGTAAGTGTAGGCTTAATATTCATCATGTAACTTACCTGTTCTTACAACCTTTTAAAATTAAAATCGATAGAGTTAAAGAAATCAGAAGTATCAAGGCATGTATGGCAAAATATGCATCTATAATGTTTGGATTATTAGAAAACAGCCGTTTGTCTGCATGTCTGTCCAAAAATGTTACTTTTCAATGGAACGAATTACTCTGAGAGAACTAATTTGGCAGTCAGTTTTAATTATTTCACAGTTTTCATTTTTAAATACGGGTTTATCGTAATACCAAAAATTTAAAATCTAAGAAATTACTAATCAAAACTAGGAATAAAGACATCAAACTCTGTTAGAGTAAGAAATCTTAGTACTATTTTCTAAATTACTTTGCATTTGTGAGGTTAAATGCGTTTAAACTCTTTCAGAAGCATTATTTAGAGGTCCTGCAGTCTCCGTAACTGTTTTGTTATGGCATCACAATCTAACAGACTTGAGGAGTTCGTGTCCAAACTAGACTGAATCTTCAAAATGTACTCATGTCATGTTGTGTAGGTATTTGATAGTCAAAAAAAATGACAGCAAACTGTCTAGAAAATTAAAAACTAGAATATTAAATACAGTGAAATTTGTACTGAAGACTACCTGTGGCAGATGGATGAACCAGTACTTCAGCAAGACAAGCAAAAGAAATTAGTAACACATTGCATAGATGTCAGTCTCAAGAAAAACTACTGCAAATGTATTAAATTAACGGAACTAGTTTTACAGAATTAGTGATAAAATCATAAATTAAAGATATTAACAATGCCTGATTTTAGGCTTTTTAAATATGATAGAACTGTCTCAACCATAAACCAACAGCTTCTAGGAAACAGCCACAGCAGATGCCTCAAAGCAGTAAATGTTTCAGCAATATAAGTTTAGTTTTCCTGTGTCCCTCTTTCCTGGTGTGCATTGCCCCAGGAGAAACTTCGCTCTTTCCTGCTGAGAGAAGGAACATGGGGAGATTCACCCCATGCACTGGGTGCCAGAACAGTCCTGCCAACTGGTTTGAGCTTGGGACCTTTTCTCGGTCAAATTGTGTATATAATTTGATTTCCTGTTACTGTAATCAATAGACGTGTGACTTTTTTTTTTATTACAGTGTGTTCCCTAACCTGTTTTAAGCAGCATGCTGTCTGTGTTAGAACACAAGCAAAATCACCCTCAATACTTTTGGCTCCAAAAAGAAAATGCTCTTAAGGAAATTCTTCTCTCAGTAATGCCCTTGGATGAAACATTCTGATGTTGGGGGTTTTCTTCTCATCTGTGTTTTCCTGTCGTAGATCTTTTGAACAGATGGATTCAGTTTTATGAAATGTGCAGCAATACCTTCCATTAAATTCTGTGGACTAATAGTTTTGCGTTTATATTTTGTAAAGTGCTTACTGTGCTACTTTTACCTGTATGAGGCATTGTGTTTCCTTTTTTGAGGAAGTTTTGCTTGGGTCTGAGGCTTAAACTCTCCTGGATGACTTTCTGCATTACTATCATTGGCATGCATTTTTTTTTTCTTGATGTACACTTGGTGTACCTTTATGAATCTCAGTTGTTTGTGTTAGTGCCTGAAAGTTTCAAATGAGGATTGGAACTGTGTTGTAACTTGCATTATAGGAGTGTGCATAACAAAAAAATGATGGCTGTACATGGTTTTATAATGTGTCTCAAAGAAAGACAAAGCTGTATCACGAAGCATGCGGCTGCTGTAGTAGAATCCTTTAAATGTTTCCTCCCTTCCCTTATTTTTGTAGTGCGTGGTGGGAGAGGTTTATTCATTTCAGGGGGAAGGTTGGGTTCTGTATGGGCTGGCCTGCAAAAAAGCAGCGTTAGGATTTTAAGTTTAAACTGCACCTTTATGTTTTCTAAACTTACTTTATTAAAAACATTTTGGTATAATATGGAATGGATTTGCGTTTCTTCCTTGGAGGTTTACTAAATATGGCTTACAATAATGCACTTTATGTAACTCTCCTCTAAAATAAAAATGATGTTTATGAACGAGAAAAGTATCCCATCTTCAAACATGCTGTAACTTTTTCAAATAGCTAAGAATAGATTTTGGCAGCTGCTGATCCTCTGAGGGGATCTAAATCACTTCAGGGATAATGTGAAGCCCTGTTCGCTGTAGCAGACATTTCATCTGTCCTTTGCGTGTGTTCTGGGGCTGGATGGTCAGGCAGCAATTCCTTTCTCTGCGATTGAAGGATTTGCTGTGTAATTATGTTAACATGCCTGGTATTGTCATCTTTCTCTAACTCTTCCCCATGTAGAAATTATGCCTTTGGGCTAAAGAATGGATGAGGAATTTCCAGACCGAGTTTGCTTAGATGCTGCTGTCAGCAGCAACAGCTATGCATTTGTGCCCGGCTTTGACACTGTTTTCGGGCATAAAGCAGGCTCTACGCTTCCCTTAAGGATTTCCAAACTTTTGGAAGCTTGTTCAAGCTATTGTACAGTACCTCTAATCAGGCTGCCATAAACTGAGAAATCCCAGGCATTTCTGTGGCTGGGTGTAAATCAGCTGTGCGGTACAGCTGCAGTAAGACCGGCAGAAGAGGAAAGGCCACGTGCATTTATTTTTGTCCAGGAAATCCCAGGCTAAGATGGTAGTAGCCCAGCATACTCCTGCAACCTCTCTCTTCCAAAGTTGAAACTGATCCTCCTCAGGGAGGATCCCATTCATCTCCCTGAGTGCCCGTTTCAGCATCCTAAGCCCCGCGCTGTGCCTCGTGGCAGCTTCCTCCTGCCCACCGAGTCAGAAATGCGGATCCCAAGTGGGTTGGTTCATCCCGGCCAGGCGGCCGTGGGCACCCCCTGGACACGGAGCAGCTTCTCAGAGGAGGAAGTTTTGGTTGGCCAAATAACGATTGTTATCTGGCTGTTCCTGTAAAAGGCTGAGCCCGGGAGGGTTGGCACCGGCTCGGTGCCCGTACTGCTGGCACGGGACGGGGAGGGGAGCGCAGGGCACCTCCAAAGAGCGCTCTCGGGCAGCAGGGTGATGAGATCTTAAAGTCACATTGTGGCAAATGAGAGTATTTGGCACTAGATGGAAAAGGATTACGTTAAGCTAACATTACGTCACCTGCTAAATTGTTTAAATTGTGCAGAACTGTGTTTATTTCTCTTTTTCTTTGTGGAAAGTGGGAAACGTAGCTCACATAACAAATACACTTTTCATTACCTTTTGTTATTCTTTTGGTTTTTGTTTCCCTGTCTTTTACAACAAATATTTGGCAAATACCTATCACAAGACATCACTGTGTCAGCCTGTTTTGCTCACTCTGTAGTTCAGCATGAAGTGATCCATATACCTTCAAGGAAATTGACTTTAAAAAAAAAAAAGCAAAACATTGAAAATTGACATTTGAAATATACCATGAAAGCAGGTGCCAGGCATTTAACTGGAATGAGATTAATTTTTGTGAGTGGGGAAACCCTCAGCAAGTTGGTTGGCTGAGGCCTGGGTTTGAAGATTGCTTTGTCTGCTCTAGCCATGACAAGAAGCAAACCTTCTTTCTTCATCTTTAAAGAAAGCCAAAGAGATAAGTGCTCTCAAATGCTTTCTGCCAATAGAATAAAATTAAATTAAGCAAATAGTAGATTAATATTTTTACATGGTAAAATTGTTCTTGGTGCGCCCTGCAGTCTGTCACTTTGTTGTCTTTCCTTCCACCACTTCCCAATGGTTTCTTTTCCCATCCTCCAAATAACATTCATGCCTCTTTAAATTTTCCAGTCCATTAGCTTCAAGTGAACAAAAGACAGTGAATGAATTTTCTGAAGATAATCTTAGGGTGGAGAAACACACTTTGATTGAAATCTTTCAAAAAATACTCTGTCCTCTTAGTGAAAATCCATGAGAAAATTTTTGTGTGAAGGCTGTAATATTAGAGACGTTTTTAATATAATTTCTTAAATAAGAAATGTATTTTTTCACTAAAGAAAATTATTCTCAAAAGTGTTCTAAAGCTCCAAGGGCCTTAGATCAAGTAGTTGCTCATTCAAGTCTGAAAACAGCCCTAAAATAGAGTTCAAACTCCATATTTAAATTTAAAAATGCTAAATTGGGTAACTTCTTTTTATAGAAGATATGAACCTCCACAGTACCTACAGCTTAAGTTAAACCTTGCCCTTTTTATTGCAGTTAGAGCTGCCCTTACCTAACCGTGGTCTAACCATGTTAATATAGTAAGCCAAACCTAAAAATATTTAAAAGAGAAGGTATTTTGGCATGCCTTATGCTTTACGTGGCTTGTTATATTTATTAACTATATATATAGTTTCTAAATTAGTAGTAAAATGTGGAAAGCAAAGCTTAAGCAGACCTAAATTCTTTGGAGGTGGGATTCCGAGGAGAAACAGATACTCTTCAAATCTCTGTCCATGAAAATAAATATTCATTAAACATGCAGAAGTGAGACATAGTTTACCCATATGTCTACTCTCTCGAGTTTCGTGAGACTCTTTATGCCTGGATTTTCCACGTTGGCACGTAAGCTAGTAAAACTGATGTTCTTGTATGTTTAGGCTTGGGTTTCTCCTTGCCTGGGAAGTGGAGGAGTTATTATTAGCTATTACTACTAAAATGGAATGTGATTTCAGGCTATATCAAATGTATGACTGTCTTCCTGCTGCATTGCATAAGGGTCTGAAACATAGGCAGGACTCATAACCTGCTGCTGTGGAGGTTGCCAGATGTTTGTCGTTTGCCAAATTTTAAACAATTACAAAATTTCTACCATATCTTGAGAGCACAGCTTCCTTCCCTGCCCCCTCGGCCAGCTTTCCCGCCCTCCCTCCTCCCCTTCCCTTGGCTTTGCTTGGAGCTGTGAGCGCTCGCAGTTCCTGCAGATCAGGCACTGGTTTCTGCTGACTATGTACATTTATTTATGTTAAGGCATTTTGCAATATTAGGTCTACTAATGGAAGCCAGGGAAGGGTGTTTTTTTAAAGAATTTAACTAAAGCTTCTGAGAGAGAGGGAGAAATAATTTGGACCTTGAATATGAGCGCAATCGATGTGTAACAATTTAATACAAAGTTCATAGTTCTTGATAATGAGTTGACATACAACATTTCAAATCCTGGTAATTTAAGTGTTCTTTTGAGGCACAAGTCAAGTTCAACTGTGCTTTTTTTCAAGAATTTGTGAAACAATTTCAGATCACCGTGGTTGTGGTGATACACAATGCAAAAGAAGTGGAGATCAAAAGAAGTAAGTCACACTGTGTGTAAGGTGCATAACCTTTCTTGAGGTTTTATATGCGTTTACATTTTTTCATTAATGAAATTTTTAAGGTTTAATTAGAGCTTATACCCAGGGAAGATATTTCTAGTACGGAGTGTTGCAGAGCCAGGAAGTGGTTGGATAGTACAGGAATTAATGATTGCTAATTTTCTTGGCAAATTTACTGTATTTTAGTAATAGAGCAAATATTTAGATGCTATTTCTGAAATCAAAACCAACCAAGCAGGTATTCAACCAGCCTCTTTTTATCTAAGCATTGCTGTTTCTCAAACCAGACATGCATCAAATAGCAAATTTACAATGGGATCTAGAGATGAGGATAGGCTCCAGTTCTCCAAAACAATGTTCAAATACTTGAAATAAGAGAAGCTGTTTTGTCTATCCACAGTCTTCCTCTTGTCGACCGCTTTGCTCGTATTATTTAACCAGGAACTTGCTTTGTAGCCTTGTCCTTGTTGCTGTCCTTGTGTTATATGGGTGCAATTTCACACGGCTTCTGTGAAGATGAAGCAGAACTCGTAGAAAACAGTGTTTAACTTTGCCCTGAATCAAGCTGAAAGCAACTGGCTTGCTCGCTGAGAGGAGTTAGATGACCCACGGAAAAGTTGATACACCAATCTTCAATTACAGTCTTAGATCTTCCTGTCTACACAAAGGACCAAAATATGATTGTTTTGGCATCTTTTTTGTTTTTGTAATCCTTATTTATTACTGCTTTGTTTAGCAGAGTCCACAGTTATTATTTGAGTATAGTTCTTGCAATTTAATAATCATCAGCGATGACCAAACGCTGTTTTGTCTTGGGACAACGAATTAAACATTTCCTGAAAAAAATGGAAGAGTATGCACAAATTGCAAGCTACTGTACTTCAGACTGTCTAAGTGCGCGGTTGTTTATCAGTTATGTTGTTCTGTTTTTGGCAGCCATGAATTGTAGAGATTCTCAGAAGCTGAGCTTTTGCTAAGACCTGAAAGCACCTTGTGGGAAGTACTGGTATCTGATTCCACTGGCTGGTTTAGACCATTTTCTTCTTATTCTAGCACCTTTGACTGTCAAATAAATTGGGTGATTTCAGTACATTGCCCTCCCATTAAACCTTTGCATTTCTCCTAAGGTATTATATACTATCAACTAAGATTTTTTTATTTTTATTGTAAGTTCTTGATTTAGAGTTTATATGTATCTTCTGTGGAAGATATGTCTATGTCTTCTAGTAACTATTTTGAAACAAGCTTTGAAGCCCGTATGAGGAATATCCCAGTGAGTTCTAGCTAAATGGTTTCATAATAATCTCCCAAAAGCTAGCTTGGAAACAAAATTCAGTATTATCAGCACTATCTGAAAAATAGCTACCTGACAACTTGCACTGTTACCAAAATCCTGAGATTTCAATGTCAGAAATCCTTTGGCTTCTAAGAGTTAGGCTTGCTTGCAGCTGATGTGTCTTCAGTGTCTTCTCTGTGACCAAGTACTGTACCTTGAGATCTCCTGAAAAACTCTTTATTAGAGCCCGACTCTTCTTGACTGTGTGCTTGGGCAACAGAAAATTCTCTTCTCCAAGAAGTCTCTGAAGTATTCCCGGTGTGGTAAGGTGGCAGTGGAAGCTAACCCTCGGTATGGCTGGTCTTCTTTGATCTTCTTAACAGCTTATTTTGCGGCAACTATCAATTACCATGCAGTTGATCTTTTACTTCAAGAACATCAGTGAATTCAGTGAGATCAGTGCTTTCTTAAGCAGAGAAACTCAAAAAATAAACAAACAAACAAAAAGAAAAACTATTTTTGTTTTTCCTCTCAAATGTTGACTTCTTGTTATGATACAAAAGCAGAAAGCCAGAACAGGTAAAGGCGAGGTATTCGGGGATTTTAAACAGGTATATTTTTCTGAAGCTATATTAAAATGCTGTACTAATTACACAAATTACTTGGGGTTTTATGAGTGTTCATATGTTTTGCCTTTCTCTTGGAAGCTAACCAAAGAGGCTGAGGATTTAAAGATTTATAAAAAGTCCTTTCTAATTAATTTTTAATAATTACGTTCGCTACAGTGTAACTATTTTTTTTAAATAAAAATGTACACCTTATTAAAATAATCAACTCTAATCGCTTGAGCAAACATTCGAAGAAATGTTAGGCTGAATAAATTAGTAATATTTAAGTATTATTCTGTTTCTTTAAAGTGAGGGGTTTTCACACTTTTAGTGTTGTGAAATTAGTAAATGTGTAGTTCCTTAGTGGCTACCTAAACAATACTTCTTTGTGTATTGCTTTTAATGTAAATTTTTCTTTGTTTATAATGCACATTTGGAGCCTTGCCACTCCAGATTCAGGCTTCTGTGGTAGATCCTGTCACTTTTTAAGTGAGTCTGTGCTAGCCACGGCACAGATGCCCACGGGACTCAGTTTTAGCTCACAGTGGCTGTGGCTTGAGGAGTGCAGTGCTGCGTGTTTATGGCATAGTACCAATAGCTGTGCACAAATGAGAAATTCTTAATTTAACAGTTCCTCTAATTTTGGTGTGTATAAAGGTTAAAATAACATGCGCATTAGGATTATTATTAATCCAGAGACTGTAAACGTGGTCTCTTAGTAACCTGCCGGTAGCAGGGAAGAAGCTCGGAGTAGAGCCACTTCAAAAATACGCTGGTTGCCCGAGTTGAACTCCTGTTGACATTTAAATAGGGTGTCATGTTCCACAACAGATGAGAAACAATGCTTGGCAAGAAGACCATTTCAAGAAGTGTACAGGAAAATGGGTCTACTTTCTCTTTTCCCAGTGGTGGAAGAGCTATTTTGGTGCTGGAAACTGTTCCTGTGTGAAGCGTATGGGAAAGAAATAACAAACATACGCTGAACCTGGAGAAGGTAAAAAAAAAATTTCAAGAGGCTAGCACAGAAGAACCTTAGGACCGTGCTTTTACCTGGCGAAACTAAAAGCTGACAGTAAGTCAAGAAGCAGCTTTGGAGGAGAGTAGTGGCTAAAATCTTAAGAAGACTTGAGGAAAGAACTCACTTGGAGGAAGTAGGAACGTTAAAAGTAGTAGCTGGACTCACTGGTGCTTCTGCACGAGTGCTGGTGGTATTCCATGGCTGAATCACTGGCAGTGGTAGAAATAGCAGGGGTTAATCGTTAACTGGTTTGCTATTTGCCTGGTTTTAGCACACTGCTGCCAGAGCAATGAAGTATATTATGAATAGTTTAAGAAGGCAAATATTTGTAATATCTTTACTGCTAGCCCAACTATATATATATAGCTATTCTATTACCTGCATGTGGGACATGACACTTTAAAATTATATAATTAGCCTATCACTTTAAGTAGTAGCTTGAGATGCAAACTGCTTCTTTACTTAGATTACCTTAGATAGTCAGTCAAGAGAGTAACTTAATTTTCAAAACATACTATTTTCTCCTTATTTTCTAAATATATAAGTAGTAAAAGTAAAATCTTAGACACGTTGTGGTCAGTAGAAGCTTTTCTTTGACTTGAGGTATACTTCATAGTTATTTAAGCATAAGACAAATCTAAGCAAGCTAAGGGAAGGGTTGACTGGAGAGCCCATTTTCTAACTTTTCTTGACAAGAATACTTGGCTCTGCCTGTTCTTCCAAACTCTTCCTGCAATGTATGAGAGCAGAATTGTCAGTCAGAAAAAGCTTACTGAGAGTTGTGAGAGATAAGACTAAGAATTCAGTCTTCAATGACATAAGAATGTTTTTTTACTGGTAAGACATATCATGTAGTAGCTCATTCCTTTATCTTTTAAATGTATGCAACTTCATGCCGAGAAGGGTGGGAAACTGATGTTCGGATGGTTAGTCCATACCATGGTAGGGCATCTCTTGGAACAACAACAGTGTGTACCAGCTAAGGATTATTTCTTTCAGGCGGAATCAATCTGAACTTGTCACAGAAATTGGAGTATTCTAGCTGTCTGAGTTCTACTTAATAATCATACTCATCTATTTTTAACAAGACTTAATAAACTTTACCGTGAACAGATAGAACAGAAATCGGTGCGGCATCCAAGAGCAGGGCTTGTAGGTGAGGCAATACATAGGCTCTCAAAATTGCCAGGTTGTGAAAATATACCTTCTAGGCCTGTGGTAAGAGAGACCTTTTTCACACTGATGCTTTTAAAAGCTGCCTGATCTGAGGTTATTTCCACTATCAGTGAGTATCTTTTTTTATAGAAATCTAGCTTCAGGCTGCATTTTCTGCACATCCTCTCTATATATCGAGTGTTACTTAAAGTGTTGACAAGCATATTGATTTAATTTTCAATTCTTATCCTTCATTTTCATAGCAGTTTCTAACCTCAAAAGAAAAACTCCTTTTGAAAATGTATTTTTCATATTTTCTCAGCCCTGAATAAGGGGTAATGTTAGGATAAAAAGGAGGAGATTATGCAAAACAAGTTCAGCAACTTGAAATCACCGTGTTGTGAGGGTTTGCTTGGTTTGTTTTGAAAGCCAGTCCAATCAAATTAAAAGCAGACAAAACTAAATTTGGTTCAAAGTTGGCTCACCTCAGATTTCAGCAGGAGCTGTGAAAGCCAAGTTTAAATTGGGACAGGAAGGGAGGGAATGTGGTCAATAGCCTTAAAGTTGAGCATTTTAAATAGGAAAACTGTTTATGCCTCCAATAGCACTTGCTGTTCTGATTTGTTTAGAAAAGCTGAAACAATTCAGAACAGAGGAGTTGCTTGAGGCTTTTCTGGCTTGAATTGAGCTAAACTTTGTCAGAAATTTAAGCTCATCTCCAAGCTTTGATGCATCCAGTTAAGTGGTGTAGGTGAATCCAATCTTGACTTAAAGCACCATCTTGCCATTACTTCACATTTTCCTTGTTTTCCAATATTGAGCAAAGGATTAATATTTCCTAGTCTTAAGAATACATTGTATAACTTATTCCATATGCTTTTCTAAGAGAAGTTCTGATTTTATCACAAATATTAAAACACTGTTTCAAGGCAAAATTAATGAGTATAATATGGGATCACAAAAAGGAAGAGTCACAAGAGGTTTTTTGGAGGGAAATACATTGATATTGCTCACTGCTGAAACGTGGCAGGGTTAGTTTGGCTTATTTTTGATAGGAGAAGTAGAAGAGTGAGTGCTTTTGCAGAGAGATGAAAACACTAAGGAGAATATCATTTGCTAGATGAAGATTTTTATTGGTGATGAGCAGCCTCTGCTTCCCAAAATCTGCATGGAATTTTCTATAGGCAGGGTCGTTTCATTATTTATGATATTTCTTTTCACTCTTTAGCTTTATCTGCTTCTCCTTCCCTCATTCTTAGTTCTCTCCCTTCTCCCAACCCCCAACTCCAAAGGGCCAAGGTTTTCAACAGGACAGTTGTCACAGCACTCTCCTGAAGCACTGAATCACTAGTGATTTAAAGCATTATCTTAGCTGATTCACTAATGATCCTAGCTGGATAGTTCAATGATTTATACAATACATTGTATTTATATCCGTACAATTTATATAATTTGTGCAATACATTATATTTATGTAATTCATGCAAATAGCGGGGACAGGAATTCTATTCAAATTACTGCATTAGAAATTCAGGGGCTGCTGGTGTGGAAGAAAACAACCACATCCTTTTCTCAAATAGCTAAATTCTAAATCTGCAACAAACAAATTTGGCAGAAAGAATACATGCATATGCAATTGGAATTGATACGGCCCATAATTTAGCTCATACCAAGTTGTTGTTCATACACTTACTACGTTCATACAGTTTCTACGTGTGATGCTGCTACGTGTGAATTCAAATCATATCTTGCATCTTTGAGGTCAGTTTGCAAATTACTGGTTTAGATACCTTTAACATAATTGTAGACAAATCTCAAGACTTGGCACCTCTTTCAAATCTGGCAGCAGTAACAAGAAGATGTGTTACGTGTTAGAAACATAGCCCAGAATTTGCAGTCCAGATGTGGCGCGTTCAGAGGATTCATGATGATAGTTCATGATCTTCCAGAGTGGAGAGTTTCACAAAATCTAGTGAGAAACATGTGACATACATACAGATTGCCATCTTTGTTCTGTCCCTAATTAGTGCTAGCAGCAGTCTGGACATCTTTGGGAACACTGCAGCCGCCCTCCAGCTCTACTGAATGGTGCAGGGAACAACTGGACTGAGTTGGCAGAGCTGGAACTGTAATGTGATGCAGAAAAGATCATGCACATGTTATGAAAAAGATATGATTTCATAAATCCCTGTCAGCAGTGAAGGGGAGGTGATCGTGGCTTGTAGGCTTAATGAGACGTTAGTGAAAAGTGTATTGTTAGTGGCATAAGAGTGAAGAAACTGTGAAATTTGGCTGGTATTTCATTCCACAGGGAAGAACATGGTACAGCATTTAAATTTGCAGTCCCTGAGTACCAGGACTCTAACGCCAGGATTTTCTTTAGGTTTGCCCTTGATCACAAAACACACATTGGTCAGGGAAAAGGTTAAAACTACATAAAGTGTCACAGCTTTTCTAAAGAATAGCTAAATCCTTTCTGCTCCCTCTCCTCACCACAGTCACCAGCCCTGCTTCCTTTCCTGGTTTTACCAGTAACAAAGAGCATGACACTCACATTTTGAGAGCAGGGAGATGGTCTTAAAGAAACATAAAGGAAAGGGTTACTCCAATTCTGCATTCAAAGGAAGGGAATGTGGAGCTGACAAGCATTCCTCCCACTAATTTCCCTCTTCTGTCAAATACCTGTATTATTTTCTTTGTCATCTGGATTCTCTGTACCTGGATCAGGATCTTCTTCTCTCTTCTCCTTTCCTCCCCCCGAGCTGTGCTAAATTTTACTGCTGCTGAGCATCGCCCTTTTATTCCCATCATCTTTCACTATAGCTTCAATCCCATTTTCTTATTAGCTCTTTTCTTCATTCTGTAATTTTCTCAGCCCTGCAAGCATATGTTCATATATGCAGTTTGTTTTCTTTTCAAAAGTAGTTTGATTCTTCAGAATTTTTTTATACTCTGCTAACATATCTTCAAAATAAAAAAAAAGTCTACAAATGCCACTTGTAGCATTTTTCTTACTGTTTTTCAAATTTCTGCCAGTTATTTTGCACAAACTAATAATGATTGAGCACAATTCAAATTCAGTGCTTAGCCCATCTCTTCCATCCACTCTGCTCAAGCAAAAACTGAGAAGCTAGAAATTCATTTGGATATATAGTTTTTGCAGATGCATGTCTCGTGAGTATAAAGCTGGTACCCGGGTTAACATTTGGACTCTAAATCTTGTTTTCTTTCAGCTTTTTTGACTGTGCAGTGAGTGCTGTAGTCTAATGCAGGGGAAAGTGTTGAGACAGAGAACATTTTCACAGTCTGATCCATGCTTTGATCTGTCACCTTCATCCTGCAGAAAAAAGAATAGTGACATTTAGAAGAGTTTAATTTGGGAGGGGAAAGAAAAAGTTAGCTGTATCTTAGAATTACATATGCATTTAATTACAGATGCTTGAGTTAGGAACATTAACATGTTCCTAAGTTTCCTCTCCCTCCCCCCGCCCCAGTCCCCAGTGAATGTGCCAAACTTCAGGGCAATCCAGAAAAATATATATTTTGTTTTGTTTTCTGATCCATTGAAAAACTACCCTTTTACATAGAGGGTGTTTTCTGTTTACATATCACATCAGAAATTTGACTTTGTGGAGATACTGAGGCTGCAGTTTTTCACTTTGGGGGGTTGGCAGCTGCTAAGTGTATAAAAACATTCCAAGTTCTGACCAAGAACAATCTCTGAAGTTTCACTTTGTGTAATAGATGATGATTTTGATGATTAGTGATGATTTTGTTCTTTCTGGTCAAGCAATTCACGTCAAACCTTACAGCTCATAAAAATCCATTGTAAACAGACAGGCCCCAGAACGCCTTGACTGGGTGAGCTGGTCTGCTCCTCTGGAAGAGGTAAGCACTCCTCTTGGCGGCACGGTTTCTGCAAAGGGAAATAGCGTCTCACTCATCTCCTAGAATTCTTTGAAAGTGTTTGGAGAGTAGTGGAGCAAAGACAATTAACAGCCAATTTCTTCTCATTTAAAAGGCCGCCTACGAGTTTTGTCAGAGGGGTCAACTAAGGAACTGAAGCGGTCACAGGGAGAGTGGCAGAGTATTCTCGTGATGCTAATGTTTTGTCTGTATCTCAGTTTTAACAATGGATTTATGAGAAAGTTTTAAGTCTTTATATATCTGTCAGCAGGCAAAGGAGATATTTTGGCTACTCAAATCAAGAAAAGGCAGAGGAACTTGGAAAGGGACCAAGCTAGGGGAACGAGCTGGAAGATTTCTACATTTGTGTCATCAGAGAGCCTATAATTTTGGCACAGTTACAGAAAACGGATTTCTTTTTTGCTTTTCAGGCATGTAGTTGTATACTTGCATTTAAAAGGAAAAAAAAAAGGACCGGTTTTTGGGTTTTTTTTTAATTTCCAAAAGCAGTTAAAATACCTGTAATCACATGTTAAGCTGTCCTCACAAGAACTCCATTTGCTTTTTACAGTTGTTCATGGGTTTGCTTTGAGCAGATCTCAGGCTTGTCTATGCTGATCTGAATTTGAACAATTTTAATTTTGGTATGTGTGGCAAATTTCAGCTGCTCTCTCACAATAGTCTTCACGCTGCTACTTCTCCCTGTTCAGCATCTCACTTGGGCTTTTTCCCCCAATTAGTGCAGTTCCGAGTTGTGGCCAGGTGCATATTCCGTTAGTTCCTCTTGTTGCATTGCATTAAACCTCCCTCCATCTCACTCTCACCTCAGTCTCAGTTATCTACCTCTCTTATCTACTAAAGTGTTTTTTTTAATTAAAACTTTGCTTGAAATACTTAAATAGTTTTGTTAACAGTTGCCTTCATAGCTGTGCTCTTGAGTAATATGCGAGCTAGACCTGAAGCAAGAATCAGTAAATATATTAGAGATGTCTCTTAAAATGCCGGTAGCTTAGAATTCAGTACATGTGCATCCATAGGTTTAGAGAGAAAATTTGGAGACTTCCTTCCATGTCAGTACTAGAGATTCTAGAGGTGGCATTTGTCCAGGCTATTTTGGGAGAGGGGTTCAAAGGAATGTGGAAATTAAATATTAATGAAATCAGGAGGTATCTAGGAAAAATTCTGCCACTTCCAACCTCAGTGGTTGTCAGGTATTCTTCAGAATTAAGACAAAATTTGGTGGCTGATGAATGATTTAATTTTTTAAAAATTATGAAAGCTTGCTTGATTGTAATGTTCGTTGTCTCCTTATGACCTAATTTACCTTTCCTCTTTTCTAATTCAGATCTTAGAATTTACTAAGTACTGCAAATACAGATTCAAAATAAATTTGTAGGTGGCTAGTTATGTGTTAAAAAGAGAGTGGAAAGGGAGATGCACTTCATATCTGTGTATTAATGAGTAGGTGATTATATTAACTTGTCTTCCTCAGGTCTGCATGAGTTTCTTAATATGCTGCCTTAGGTCAGCTCTGGCCCATCAGTTCTTTCCCCTTCTGCAATCTCATGCTTTTTAAGGCCCTGTTGCTTGGGAGGAAGTCACCTGGAGCAGCAGATCCCAACCTGTTTTGTAGCTGAATAGTGCTTGAAAAAATTACCATGTTTGTTCATTTGGAGCATTTAGGCTTTTTTAATCACAGAAGACCTACTTTGCAGAATAAAAGAAGAGCTGACTAAATTAAAAATAAATAAGTGAACCATACTTATCATCTTAAAGTAAAGTCTGTACCTACCTCTCATCCCCCAATTTTCCAAATCACTGGCATCATTGGAGACTTAAGTGCTACTGAAGATAAAGGATGAATCCTAAGATGTGCAGTCTGTTGGTAGGAACGTTTTGATGACAGATATACTGGGCAGGATCTGAGAGGTGGATGGGTTGATGTGGGGGTCGGAGGACTTCTGTGCAAAGCTGTATAAGCTGGAAATGGAGATACAATAGCCAGGGGGTGGGGTGGATGGGAAGTACCCTCCTAAGGGTATCTAAGGGTATATGTATGTATGTGGCTGCAATGGTGACTCATTAAGGATAATGGGGACACTTAGCAGTTTAGTTGTGCTATAATGCATGTATGGTTAGGTAGTGAGCTACTGTTTTCCCTAAGTTCAGACACACTGAGATTTAGTGAGTGAGGTCTGTATTTGTGGAAGTCATTGTCTTAAGGTTAAATACCTTGGCTTATTGACACCAGAACTTCAGCTGCCATCACTGTTTTGTCTAGATGACCATACTGAACTAGGACTAACTGAACGTGCAGCATCAAGTCCTCCAAAGTCTTGTAGTTTTTGAAACAGACTGTTGAGTTCTTCCTTCGAGTGTGATCTCCTCCTGCACCGTGAAAGCCTGCTTGATTGAAAATAGTTTGAATGTGTAAATATAGCTCCGAGATGTTCAGTTAATCCTCACACTGTACAGTGTTGCATTCTTCAACCTTATTTTGCATCCACCTTGCACTAAACCTGGTGGCTAAATCCCCCAAACGGATTGTTTATAATTTTTCCCTTTCACTTGGGCAGAGAGCTTAGGGAGCAACTGTTGTGGAAACCAATCTTTTTTTTTTTTTTTTTTTTTTTGCATTTGAGAACCCACAATGGACGGCACTAATTGCTTATCGGTACCTTAGAGCAATGATTGCTGCTCTCCGGTTCTTTGCATAGTATTCAGCTTTCCTATTATAACTGAAGAAGTTGCTTCTAAACAGGGAAAAATTAAACAAGGAAACAAAAAAATTGCATGCAGCTTGAGTTCCCATTTTTTTTACATGATCTACAGTTTGAAGCCCCTTCCATGTGTTTTGCAGAAACCCCACTGCTCTGAATGGTGATGCCCATCTTCCAGATGGAGCAGGCCACACATCCTCAAGTGCCCATGGAAGAGTCTCATGCATTTTAATCCCTCCCCATCAAATGCCCTGGCACGTGTCTTCTGTGGCCAAAACGCAGGCTCCTCCATCCCATGCTGGATATGCTTTTGGTCCTACATATGAAGGAAACATATGTAACAGCTTGCTGTCCTGTGACTGGAGCATTCCAAACATATGGTAGGAACATCTGGTTTTGGACCCATAATGCATGTGGCAGCAGAGGCGCCATGGAGGAAGAAGGGAGGGGATTGCATGGATGAAGCAGTGGAACAGGTCCTCCCTGGCCCACTCCTTCCTCCCACAGAGGGGAAGAGAGGGTAAAGGAGCGCTTCCAGGGTGATGCTTTCTGATGTCTTGAACGTGGCTTTTACAGGAGACACCCCTTTGCTGTGCTTTGCCTGTGATTCGGCAACCATGCTCCTATTAATGAGTGTGGCTTCACTGAAGCCTTTATTTTTAGGACAGCTAAATCCTAGTCTGAAGGCCCCTGTTAGCTTTTATCAGAATTACTGCTTTTAAAGATTAAAAAATGCTGTTTTATTGATCTGTGGCATAATTGTTGATGACATTTTGGCACTTATTTATTTGGGGGTTTTTGTCTTTTTCTTGCTGCTGTTCTGGGGCTTGAAACTGTAAAGAATGACACAGCTAGTGATCTGCAATAAAATTCAGGTCTTTCCTTCTTTAGAGAAATGAATTATAAATGTCCTTGTTGCCAAGCACTTGATAACTATATAAGTGGGAGAACCTCTCAGTGATATACCTTAATAGCAGAATTAATGATGTTTGAACCTAAGTCTGTTTATTGAGACTTCATTAGCTTTTCAGCTGAGAAAGCGAGTGGTGGAAAATGCACTCCTAACACACGAGTCGTGCACTGGGGCACACGGGGAGGCAAGCAGCTGGCGGAGTCCCTCGTAGCACTTTTCTCACTATTAAACTGCTGTTATTTCTTTCGTGAGTTACATGAATTGTGGGTTCCTTTCACCTTTTAGTTTATGTCTGGGCTGGATATATTTGTTGTTTTAAAGTCTTCATATGTGTGTTTATGTCCCCGAAAAGTGTTTGCATGTGTGCCTATATGTGTACACCACTTTTTTTCAGGTTTCTGTAATGTGTTTTCATGACTGAAGATCAAACACATGAGCTATTTTTACACAGTGATGAGTCCTTAGACAATCCTGTTCAGGCTTTGGTTTTGTTTTGATTTTGATTTCAAACTCTCTTCTTCCAAAACACTGAAATGTGACTGACATGGAAGCGTGCTAACCATTTCGCTGTGTTGATGAAGGGTAATCCCTATATTAAATGTCCCAATCTCCTGCAGCGCAGTTTTTCAGTTTCTCAGGACAAGAGGATCTTATTATAGTCATAAGGGTGGAATCCAGTACTATGTCTTACAGTACTGGATTTTATTTGCAGAAGAGCCCCCTTTTAATGAGAGTAAATTTCTAGTGCTAAGAGCCAAAAATCATGTTTTAGTGTTTATTTTATACTATTTGGCATGTCCTCAGACAATTTGTTTGTTGTGCTGGATCATCACGGGGTCTGTTAGATCATCTAATTGAAAAAAAAAGGAGTTTGTTGTCCTGGAACATCTCCAGAAGTTGTTTGTTCCACAGCCAAGTCCCTCCTATGCTCTAACTCTGAGGTCATCTCCATAAGTCACGTTTTATTATGTGTAATTTATTTCCCTGTTACACACTAGGAACCTAAACATTTTTAATTAAATATATGGCAGAAAGTATATTTTTAAAGTAATAATGTAAATATGTCTCTTAAGTTTAGTCACCTGGCCTTCAGCCTTAGGTTGAAGGTTACTCATTCTGTAGACCAACAGAAATGCACTGATTATTATTGCTTATGATAACTATGTCTACTTCTAAGATATAGATAAGGTACTGAATGACAGGGAAGTTTTTTTTTCTTTATCGATATGTATTTCTGGGGGGAAAAAAAAATAGCATGCTTTGCTTTTCATGTTTTCACATCTGTTTTCTCCAGAACAGTAGCTGTTGAGGAGATATCTGACAACATGCCCTGTCTAGTAACATCAGACTTGCCCAGTATACTTTTGCTTCTGTTCATAATGTCCCAAGTTTTTTCTACAGCAGCTTTAATCAAATTTTTTTCCGGAAAAGTATATTTGGGGGTAGCGTATATCTGTTTTTATTTTATCCAAGAGCATTCAAATTGTAACCTGCTTCTTAAAAGGGGTGCTGAGAAATGGAGTTGTTCTTTAGGATTTTATATACTGATATATGAACATATTTTTTTCAGGAAACAGAAGTCTTACTTATTACCTCTTTTGACTGAGAGAGATTTTTATGCCCCATAAATCAGGAAGGAGAGTTTCAAAGGGCTAGTTCCTATCTTTAGGTAATTACATATTCAGTGCAATCTTCTGAAACATGTATCATCTGTGTCAAAAAGGAAACCAGACTGCTCCTGACAGCTCTTATCTCATAAGCATGAAAATTGGAGGGGGGTTTTAAAGTTTATATTGTTCTTTTATGATGGTTATGAGCTCTCATACAACTGTGTGAAATCATCTATACGATTTCTTGCAAAACTGATGCTACCGGCATTGATTGTCACAGTGGATGGCAGGTATTAAAGAGGCCCCAAGTAAGAAAGTAGAAAGAGCAGAGCTTTTTTCCAAAAAAAAATAATAAAAAAGAGATAAATTTATCAAAGAAGGCATCTATAAGAATTAGAGGGTGTAATCCTTCATAAAATGATAAGTTAGTCCTGACAATTAGACTTGGAAAGCAAGTAAAGGAGATCAGGGCGCAGAAAGAAAAGGGAAAGAAAGGGTATTGCTTAATGCGCTTACTTCCTTTCCTAAAGATAGCTCTCTAGATAAAAATGTCAGTGGTATTGTAGAGTAATTGTAGACCAGGATGTATTCAGTTTGCTCCAGCTGCTTGACCTTGCCTAGCCGTTGACTGAAATGAAACGAGCCACATTGTGATCAGCGCTTTCTCTGGGCTGCTGTGGAAAGTTATATGAATGCCCATCGGTGTCGCTACCGGTTTTGTGGGCTGTTGTACTGAACCCTGTTTGCTGCAGATTTTTCAAGCTCAAAGCAAAAACTGTGCTGTGTGCCCAGCTCTGCTGTGCCTCTCAGAACATGTGGGTACACACGCTGCAGTGATTTGTATTTGGGCCGTCACAACCGGTCTCGCTAAATTTTGCTGACTTTGAATAGCTTGAACCTAGGTTTTCTGCCATTTTTATGTAGAAAATAGAGATCCTTCTCTTTGTCCCACCCTCTTCACCCCCAGAAAGGGAATATCAAACATTAAGGTCTGTCTTCCACGCTGCAACTGCATGTCAAAACCCATCATAATTGCGAGTGGATTCCAATAACTCAAACATATTAACAGATTTTGTGAATGTAGCACCTTAATTTTGAGTTTGATAGCATTTCCCTGTGTGTTATTGTAGGCCTGAGTGCTCTTTAAAGGAATATCTGTCTTCTTGCAGGATTTTTAAGGACTTGTATGTCTGCTCTATAAGTGGGTCAGCATGCAGACAACTTTTTTAATACAAGTTATGGAAGTTGGGATCAACAGTGTGCAAGACCTCAAAAAGTAGCTGGGAAAATAAATATAACAAAAATGCAAAACAAAAGGGGGGGCAGAGCTGTATATTGGTAGCTTGGCTTTTGTCATAAGGAATTGTATTTGGTCATGGAGAAAGCAAAATACACATGCCCAAAAATTGAACATGGAAAGTATGCTGTGCAGTCAGTTAAGAAACCTCTGCTGGAAAAAGAAACTTGTATTGAGTGATTATTGAGAGAGAATTAAAAATTTGTTTCATCAAGACAAATTTAAATTTATGTGGAAGTCGTATAGGAGAGAAAGATGTAGGCCAAGACTCTGGCTTGAGTTGGTGTCAGAGGTCAGAAGAGACATTGTGGACTATGAATGAATTGAAAAATATTGTCAGTGGCGTATCCAAAAACAATTGCTGGGCTCCACAGGATTCTCTTACACGTAACAAATTTGGCTTCCCTGCTACTGGATCACTGTGAAAACTGAAGGCCTTGTGGTGTTTGTCAATACATTTTGTTGATCATTTTTAGCATACGACTTCTGGATTTCAAACACAACACCACCTGTAAGAAGTTGCTCAAAAGTGACTAGAATTTAGGTTTTGGTTCTTACAAAGTTCTGTAAAACTCTTGAATATATTTTTAGAAAGAATACTGCAAAAAGCGTTATCTGAAAATGCCTGCTGTAGATGGGAAGTACCTATAGGCATATGACTATCCCATCAATTGACTGCTGTTTCCTAATTTGTTCTGAGCAACTAATTACCGTATTTTAATGGCCCCATCCTTATTTTAAAGTGAAACCTGACTGAAAATACTCAGCAGTTACTGAGAAAATACAGTGATCATCTTGAAATATTTTAATTGTTTATTTTCCAGCATTTCACATACTCAGGTGAGTGCCTTTCAGGTGCTTTGATAATGTACATTGTAGCTTAATTGCAGCACTCTACAATGATCTTTTTAAAGTTTCAAACATGTTATCTAAAATTGTTTAGCTTAGGCATATGTACTATCTTGTTCACTTTCTAGAAATATGTACAGATTTTTAATGCAATGTCTTGCATTTTGATGAAAGATTCGATCATTTAGAGAAAAAATGTCTTAACTATGAACAAGCAAACTTTATAGGCCTTAGATCCTAAGGCAATTTCTGGTACATTCATCAGACTTCACAAAAATTTAACCAGTGAAGGTAGTCTGTCAGCATTAGAGTAGTGGCGGGTCCATGATAAAGTTGATGGATCAGTTATCACTCTTACTTTAAACAAAGTCTCGTTGACCTTGCCAAGCTCCTAGAATAGATGGTAACCAGTAGCAGGCTGCTCTTAATGTGAAAACACTTTTTTGATCTACAGCACATCCCTGAGTTTCCCTCCTAAAAAGTAGTGCTGCATCTTTGTGCTGGATGAGTCGTCCTGCTGCACCAAGAGGACTAATATCTGAGTTTTCTTACAATCATAGAATGGTTTAGGTTAGAAGAAACCTTAAAGACCACCTATTTCCAATGCCCTGCCATGGGCAGGAACACCTTCCACTAGACCAGGTTGCTCAAAGTCCCATCCAGCCTCGTCTTGAACACTTCCAGGAAAGGGGCCTCCTCAACTTCCCTGGCCAACCTGTTCCAGTGTCTCACCACCCTCATAGTGAAGAATTTCTTCCTAATATCTAATTTAAATCTACTCTTTTCCAGTTTGAAGCCATTACCCCTTGTCCTATCACTACATGCCCTTGTAAAAAGTCACTCCCCAGCTTTCTTGTAGCCCCCCTTCAGACACTGGAAAGCTACTCCAAGGTCTCCCTGGAGCCTGCTTTTCTCCAGGCTGAACAGCCCCAACTCTCTCAGCCTGTCTTCATAGCAGAGGTGCTCCAGCACCCTGATCATCTTCATGGCCCTCTCTGGACCCATTCCAACAGGTCCGTGTCTTTCTTATGTTGGGGACTCCAGAGACCAGTCCAAGTCAGTCCAAAGAACTGTGTTTAGTTTAGCTTTCTGAGGAACTAACTTTTAAAGGCTCATTTTTCATCTGATCTTTTAATTTCTTAATTTAAAACTCACAAGGTAATTATTTTGAACTCACATACAGTTTATGCCACCAATGTGATGGAGAAACATACACTCACACATGGGATAGGCATGCAGACAGAGGAAAGGTTTATTATTGGTGGGGTTTACTTTTGGGAGAGAGAGGAAGTGAAGGGTTTGATAGAAAGAAAGAATAATCCTGAAAGTATAGGAAACAGCCCTTAAAAGTTAAATTCATACCAAAAGACAGAAAATTCCAGTGTGTATGTGTGTTGTCAGTACCAAACTGATGACAGACCTGTTACCTTTGAGTTTTACTTATATAATTCTACATGGAGAAAGGGGAAGTTGTTATCTGTTGCTTGATTTTCATTTTTATTTAAAGGGAAATTCAGGATTACCTGACTGCATCAATAGTCAAATGCTAATTTTCATATGTATTGGCATCAGTGCACATATGGAATTTTATTCAAATCACACTAACTCGTAGTTGCGGTCGAATCTGGGAGACAGGGATTGTGTCAGACTCTTAAAGGTCAGGATGCCAGCTTTTGAAAAAAAAATAATGTATTGTCATGATCCCTGTTGTGAAGAGATACAGCACAGTTTACAGTCTAAGCGTTTTTCTTCCAGTGACTCCCTACACCTTTGTGAAGCATCACTGAATCTGGGGTTGTTTCATGAGACTTGGGGATATGAGTTGCTTGCCCATGTGGAATATCTCATTGCCTGAGGTCATTGGATGGCTCATTGACCAATTTGAACAGCATCATATTGAAAGAACTGTTCCTTTTTAAGTCCTTTTTAAGTGAAGAAAAGCATTAAAAAGTACTAAGATTAACTTCTTTTCTTATGAAAAATGTGGACTCGTTAATACTACTGAAAATGATTGATCATGAACAGAGGTGCTAAACTGCGTGCAAAAGCTCTTCTCGTAGTAAAACTTGCAGGTCACTAGCTCTGCACCTTTACTTTCCAAGTTATTTACACATCACTGAGAATACACTAATTTTGGCTTGCTGCCATGCAATGCAGTTGCGCAGCTGTATTTCCTGCTAGTAACCTTTATTTCTGTTTCACACTGATTCCTGATCACTGATTATTAGATCTCTAGATGAACTCATCTTGAATCCATTTACAGTCTAGGAAGAGAAATAGGCATTTCAAGGGTGGAATTTATTCAATAGTAATATCATAATTTTTCCAATTCTTAGGTTTTAAACATCTGTGTTAGAATGAGATACGTTGCACCCCACATTTGATTTATTATATTAGCTTGACATCTGGTAAGAAACTCAGCTGTAGAAATCAGCATTTAGCCAGATGAATTGCATTATAAGATTCGGTTCTTTTGACTGCAGTTGGTTAAAATTGTTATTGATGACAGAGTTTTGCATAATACATACAGTTTTAACCCTTAGTGGAGGTAACATCGTGTCTTTACTATTGTTGTGGTTTTCACAGGACAACTATGCACAATTACAGCAGGTTTTCTGTGTGGCCCATGTCAGAGGTTTCTCTTCTTATCGTTGATATGATATTAAGCCCCAAAATGTTCAAGCGAGAAGGTTCCAAGCATAAGATGAGAATATGTGATAATAATGTGCAAATCTGGTGCAGTGTTTTCATATGCCAAGTAAAAAAAAAAGAAAAAAAAAAAAAAAACCACCATAGTGTACATTTAGAATAGAGCAAGATGTAAAAAAAAATACATTATTCTGGTATTCTGTATAGGTAATATAGAGTGGATTTGCTTAGCTTATAAGTAATCCAAATGCTTCCAGAGTATTGGTCAGTGTGAAGAATGACTTTTTTGGTTGTTGTGATTTTGATAACAATTAGAACAGTCATCTTCTATGATCTAGTTCTTAAAATCTTATAGTATAATTCAAAACAAAAAAAAAAGGCCCTTACGTAATAGGTATGTAGTATCTGCATTTTTATGTCTATCGGTATTTTGAATTTTTGAAGCACAGCCTATCCGTTCAATATATTCAAAAAAAGGCATGGAAAAGAAGGTTTACTACACATTCAAGGAGTTCTTGGCAACAACATGCCATAAATGTAAACTCCAACATTATGCGACGTAAGTTGTATGCTAACACTAATTCAGATTTCCGTAGGCAATTTAAATTACTAACAGTCCACAGGAAGGGAAACATTAAATTTGGCACTATTGGAACAGTTTTGCCACAGCATCAGTTTTTTGTGTTAATCATTGGTTGTGTGCTCTCTACGGTCTATAGAAGACAGTCACCAGCTCACATTGTAAATCACATCAAATTTTGGAGACAACATATGGAAGGTAACCAAGTTAAACTTGAAAATGTAGGCACTTGACTGAGTGGCATCTTTTTCTCCTTTCTAGAAACCTTCTTGCAGAGCGCACAGAGAGATAACCTGGCTGTTCAGAGAGCTGTAAATAGCAGAGAAGGTAACTTGGGCTGGGGAAGCAGTATGGTAAAGGCATGAAGGGAGCCTGAGGAGATTCACAGATTAGCAGGGAGGCTATTGTTTGCTGACACAATAGAAGGAACAGGCTCCGAAAGGTGTGTGGACGCCTGCCATCTTCTGCCTCCTTTCCCTTGGCCAGAGGGGACTTCCAGGGCAGAAACAGCAGCTCACTGCAATGAGGTGGAAGCCTGAGGAAAGGGACCTCTCCTTCCCTGGGTCCCCTCTCTCCCCTCAGGCGGCTGCGTTGCTCTCTGAGCCGGACTGGTTTGGGTATTGCTGGTATCTTCTGCAGTCGTGCTCTTACAGAGGAAGGCTCTTCTGGTGGCTCAAAACTCTGATTTTTTTTTTTTTCTTGTCTCATTTACACATGGCTTGTTGCATCTCAAGACAGAATTATTAAATCAGGTGAAACAGTTGGGATTGTATTATATTAATTTTTCTCTAGTCAAGGGAACATTCTCTTGTACTTCTCTGGAAAGCAACAGTATGCCTTTGATTTCTGTCAGCCAAAACCAGTGGCTCTAACCCATGGTTTTGCATAAAACATTGCTCTCAATGACCCTTGCAGTGTGCTTGCTATGGTGGAAGCCTGCAGCCCTTGTGGCCTGGGGTGACAAGGCAAACCACAGCGTGCTACATGCTTCTCTTGGTCATTACAGGCAACCACAGGGATCCCTGGTCTGATAAATCCCACTCTTCCTAATCTCCTTCTCTGATACCAGCTGTCCTTTTGGTCTGATAAATCCCACTCCTTCTAATCTCCTTCTCTGATACCAGCTGTCCTTTCTTACCATCTTCATCCCTCTCCTCCATACCTGTGGCAACTTGTGATCGTTTCTGTTGAATGGAGGTCTATGATGTTGATCATGTTTTCCATGAATTCCTATGAGTATAATGTTAGTACTTTTCCCTGTCTGAGGAATACCTTATTTGATATGTTCTTGGCCTCCATTTGTTGAGGAGTCCAGAGTTTTTTTCCTTCTGTTTTGCTTTGTTTTGTTTTCATGGTGTTGTGGTTCAACCCCAGCTGGCAACTAGGACCATGCAGCTCCCTCACCTCCCCTTCCCCCCATATGGGTGGGGAGAAGAGAGAGAAAAGGAGAAAAGGAAAAGGAAAAAACAAACAAACAAACTTGTAGGCTTACATAAGGAAAGTTAAGTAGAACAATAACAGAAAAGGAAAATAACAAGTAACACAAGTCAGCCTACTACAACAATAATAAGTGACACAAGTCACTCTCGCCACTTACTCTGACAGCTCATGGTCATTCTGAGGTGAAATATATCCAGAAATTAAGCTTTCCAAGGGGAGGACTCTATGACGGTGTACGCATGCAGAGGAGCCGCATCTGAGGCACACAAGCAACTCAAATTTGGGCATTTGCTATCCTTTTCATCATTTGCTTTTGCAGCCTCAGTAAAATTATGTAAAAATGAATGAGATAGGATAAACTTCTGGCGTGTATTATGTGCCTTTTACAGATATGATTCTTGAATCTCTCTGAATGTACAGCTGTCCATTCCCAAACACACTATAAATTGTTGTGTGGACCACAAGCATTTGAATGGTACAGAGGAGTTTTAACCTAGCTTAGTGTAAGTCATTTACATGCTCGGACAGAGCATCCTTGTGTGTATTCTTCCAGGCTCTCTTCTTTGTGTGCAGTGTTTCGCTGGTTTGTATTTCTGGTAAATGTTTTGCAGCACTAACCTATTAATAGCTGGTTTTCCTTGCGTGAGCAGGCAGCATCCTAAGCTGTCTAAAGGTTAAGAACAGATTTGTCAATGAAAGTTTATAGTGTTTATTTTTATTTAAATCAAGTGTTCTCAATTAGTGTCCATGCAAAAGAACTGTGTAAAAGAATACAATAGTCATGATGTATCTAATGATCCTTTAGTGGCAGATTATGATCATATCTTTATTAGTGGTAGTAATTGTGATGACAGTGTTGCTGACAGGTTAAGCCATTTCTTACGACAATAGCTTTTGTGCTGTTGCATCAGGATCAGAAATGCAGTTCCTGAAGATTTGCATATTATGAAGAATAGGCTGCAAAGACCTGGGAGCACAATCTTGTCATTGTGGTTAGCGATGTGGGTGGCAGATTGCTGTAACTGATTCTGAGCAGGTAGAGCTTGCATAAAGGTAGGTTTAAAGGCCTTTAAATGTTTTCAGGATTGGTGGGTAAAATGGTTGGGTAGGTGAGTGCTGTTTTAAGTTGTTAAATGCTCCAAGCAGCTGTAAGCTTCTTGAAACCCTCTCAGTGTTTTAAAATATATAGTGCAGTATGTGAAGAGCTGCATTAGGTGAGATATTGCTGGATTAGGCCACTTTTGCATTTGTGCTATTGCTAACCTCAGAACTGCTGTGATAGTTCTGCATAGCATTGCACTGTGTCATTTGGACATTAGCTAAGATTTAAAATTTCAAGGAGGTTGCAAGGCATTAAGCTAGAATGGCTCTCCTTTAAAAAAAAAAATAAATTACCTGTAACTGCACAGATTGGTGTGGAAACATGACACCGTTGTTGATCTAGCTGGAACTTTAAATCCAGATAAAATGTTGCCATATTTTAGGAAGTTTTCTCACATTATGCATTTTTATTTCTTTCCCAAAGTATGTGAGAAAATACAGATTTCTTAGTAACTTAGTATTTTTGAGTGATTTGTACCAAAATGTCTGCAAGTTCCCTGGACTTTTCAGCCTTACCCCCTTCTCCTTTGTGCACACACCAATGCTTTTAGTACTTTTCATCCCAAGTGAAATGATCCTGTGAGATTTCATCCGCACTCTTGATCCTTAGGATAAATTAAACAAATATTTACTCAAAAAAATCTAACCTGTGTTACACAAACAGGCGAGTGGGTGCTGGAAAAATCTTCTGCTTTTTAGTAAAAGTAGGTTCAATAAAATCACATGGGTTTGAATTTCATTAACTCGTGCTATAAAGTTCTGTAAGAACAGCATTGTAATTTTGAGACGAGCAGAGGATTGCCCAGAGAAGTTGTGGATGCCCCTTTCCTAGGAGTGTTCAAGGCCAGGCTGGATGGGGATTTGAGCAACCTATTCTAGTGGGAGGTGTCCCTGCCCATGGCAGGGAGATTGGAACAAGATGATCTTTAAGGTCCCTTCCAACCCACACCATTCTATGATTTTATGAGTATGTGAATCAGAAAATTAAAGAAAAAGAGACTAGAGTAAGTAGACTTATTTCCCAGGTCACACTATGTTTACAATTGTTTTTCCCCTCTCCCATATAGGTATGCAGACAGACTAGTCATCTGTACAAGTAATCTATCTTCTTAGTCTTCATATCTACTGTTTTATCTGTCCAGAGAAATACATAACTTCATGTCATGAAAGCACAGAATTTTAGTTGCAACATAAACCTGATTTTAGAAGGGACCAGGTCAACAAGTCATCTCCCTTCAATTATGAGCAGCTATGTGATAGCTATTTAGTCCAAAAGATAATCTGCTTTGCACATATATACCACAAAAATACCCATAGGATACTTAAGAGCTGTGCTGCAAAAGGCGAAGTTGAACGTGACTCAACAAATATTTGTTACAAGCAGAAGTATAGGTTAAGAAAAGAGAAATGGATGAGGAGAAAAAGGCTGTGTGGTTGGTTATTCAGTAAGTGTTGATGTTTTATCTGGGTTCGCTAGTCCAGACTCATGCAGTCGAGCAAAAGCTGTATTTCTGCAATAAATATTATTGATTAAAATCAGGGTGTGAGTACGTGAGGCTACACACATATTGGCAACATTGTTTCCTGTGCCAATTTTTACTGATTACTCTTGTGTGTAGTTACATGTTGCTATCCTTGACAGGGTTAGGAAGCAGATTACTTGCTGTGAATTTACCAGTGCTTCTGGGTACTGGAATTGTATTAATATGCACTCACTGAATGCAGTTATAGAATTCCTTTATTTATGTTAAGGTAGTTGTATGTAAGGATCGTGTTTATTTGTAAAACTTTTCTGTTGAGGGACACCATTGACCATTACTGCAGACACTCAGAGTGTAATTTTGAGCTTGAATGCCAATAGCTTAACTATGTAGAGATTTCCTTTTTTTTTTTTTTTTTTAAATCAGCCATTTGCTGGGATAGCTAAAACTTAATCCCTCAAGCAGAGGAGTTAAACAATGGTGAAAAAACTAGAGTACCTCTACATTTACATCAAGACAGAGGGGTGATACAAGCAGAAATAAATCACGGACCAGATGTGTTTGTGGTGAATGCAGAGACAACCCAGCTCAGCAGAATGTTGTCTAATGACTAGGGGTGGGGGCAGGCATGCTGGGGCTGTGAGTGTTCTGCTGAGACGTGCGCCTCAGAGTTAAAGGTGAGGTTAGGGCACATCTCACATATGTTCCATGTCTCACAAGTTTTATTTTCACTGGTTTCTCATTCCTGTCCAAGCAGGGAGATCCTGGTAGTCGACCTCAGCTTTTACTGTTAAATGCAAAATTCTGTATGATATACAAAACCCCTTATAAACTGCAGATAAATGAATTGGCTTCACTGTTACAGATGGTGCAAGTTATTGGTCAACATGTCGTAGAGAATCCAGGACATCTCTCCTGTATATATTCC
>JAHREE010000069.1:16345869-16443676 GCA_033628505.1 Tringa tobata
CATCTTGCCCCCAGCCCGGCGGGGAGCAGCAAGGGGCAGGGGAGATGGTGTCTGCGCCCCAGGGGTGAAAAATGTGGGGTGGTTGTACGGAGCGAAAACGCGAGACGTCCAGAGACTGAGCTCCCTTGCCCGAGCCACATGGATGCGGACATGCAGGGAGGCTGCCGGAGGTGGGAGATGCTGTCGCCTCCGAAAAAAAAAAAAAAAAAAAACAACCCCAAAAACCAAACCACCATCAGCCCACCCCAAACCCCACAGCCTGAACCGTGTGTCACAATGTTCTCCTTCTTTCTCTTTTAGGGGCTGGTGAGTCAGGAAAAAGCACTATTGTGAAACAAATGCGAATCCTACATGTCAATGGATTTAATTCAGAGTAAGAAATACTGACACTTTGTGACTTATTTTGTGTTAAATATTGGAAAGAGGTTAACACACGGTAGGCTCAGCTCCCGTCCCCTGTGTTTTGGTGGCTTGACATTGCGTTTTAGGGGAGGGAGGGGTGCGAGAATAAGGAAATTGCTGCTATTGTATATTTGCATTTTCTCCTTCTGGCCCCTTTACTGTATTTTACACTGTTGCTACTGCAGCGCTTGACAGGCCCCTGTGTAGCAACAACATGGCGACTACTTTTTACATAGAAGCAAATAACTAAATATTGCATCTGTCTGTAACATAAAAATACATGTCAGGTCGTATTCAGTATGACAGTGGCTGCTGTTTTTCCGGTATTGGGGTTAGAGTAAAACTGAAACTAATTTTGCACGTTTGTTAGAAATAATTGTTTTCTGAGGCTACATCATTTTCCCTCTGAAGAACTCTTTGCCAGAAATTGTTATTAATCCGTAACGTTAATTTTAGGTATCTGTTGGCCTTCAACTACATATTGTTAATTTAAAGCATGTTTACAGCATGCTGTTGAAATGAAAGAATGACTTCCAGTTCCATCAGGGGAGGCTTTGCAGATGTGGCTATGATAGTCCAATTTAAAAAAAAAAAAAATCAGGGATGAATGTGCATTGCTCTTCATGCAATGCAAGGAAAGGGATAAGGGGAAAATCAGATTTGCCTTGCTGTACTTTTCAGTTAGCATGTTGTAAGGATTGAAAAGCAGATAAACAAGCGATCAGTGAAAAAAAATAATTAAATGCAACTGGCTGAACTGCTTTGGAAGAAAAAACCAAAGTGTTAATATTTCTGTTTTAATGCAGAGAAAAGAAACAGAAAATACTGGATATTCGGAAAAATGTTAAAGATGCGATTGTGGTAAGAACACACTTTATACTGTTCTTAAATGCTTGGGTGTACTGGAAATGATAAGGACTGTGCTCTCCAAGATTGTGCTGAGAGAAATCCCATTTTGCTGATCAGATTGGATTATCTTCTATTGATCCTGTATCCTAGATTTATCCAGATTAATGTGTTTGTTTTTGTTTTATCCAATTCTAGACTATAGTTTCAGCTATGAGCACTTTAATACCCCCAGTTCCATTGGCCAACCCAGAAAACCAATTTCGAATGGACTACATCAAGAGTATAGCTCCGCTTTCTGACTTTGACTATACACAGGTAAGAATAGAAACCACTGATTTATTCTGCTTCAAGGGGGAATGTGTTGCTTCTCTTTCATTTCCTGAAAGATTGGGTTTTTTTTACTTTTCGGAAGATGGTCATGGGAAGAGCTTATGCCAGTATTACTACTAGGTTAACTTTCTTTAAATGCTGTGGTGGTTGCACCTGTTTTAGTGGTGCAAGGTTTTGTTGTTATTGGTTTATTTGCTGCTGTTTGTAAATGCTGTTTCTGCATTTAGTTCTTCTCGTCAAAATTTCAGATATAATTATACATATTACCACTTCAAATAGGACTTTGTTGAAAGCTGGTTTCCTACATGGAATTAGATGCAGGATGTCAGTCTGAGCAGTTACAGTCTATCTACAGAAAAGGATATAAAAGGAAATAAAAGGATAGAGTGGCCCCAGTGGTATTTTCCATACTTACTGCACTTCACAGTGGAAACTCACATAAACAGTGGTCAAGAAACATGGTTTGCTTCCTTATGTATTTATTGTAGTTGGCATGAGCAGTGGTTTACTTGTATGTAAATGTTGCCATCTTTTGATATGGAATCATTAGAAAATTGAGGATTTCTGTATAGAGGCTACTCTTTCGTAGACAAATGAGAGATACCTTTTGGATTAACTTGCACAGGCATCTTATGTTTGATTATTTTTATCTTTTTATGTTAATATTTATAGGAACTTGCATAGAATGTTTCCTATTTTATGCATGGCATGAAAGCAAGTGCACAGACATTCTGAATATTGTAAAGAATTTTATTTTTGCAGTAGCTTTAAATGATACTGAGAGCAATTTGTTGTGAATACAGTAAGGACTAAAAAAATCTTCATTCATTGGCTACAAATGATTGCGAGTTGTTCATGCTATCAATATTACCAAAGAAGCCATTTACAATAGAGTGTCTTTAGGTTATTATAGCTTCAGGGTGGAAGGGGGAGAAGGGGAAGAGTCGCCTCTTTATTATATGACTCATATTCTCTGGTGTGTGGTTTTGCCTCTGGTAAACCTACCACTTTGAAGGTTCAAGATAAAGAAAAAATATCAGACATCTTGTACAGTTAGAATTTAACACAGAATGCAGATGTTAAGAAAACGACTGCAAGGTACACCCACATATTGCATAATTGCTCAATTGGTAGATGTAAGTTGGTGAAAATGAGAAACTCTTTTTAGAAATGGAATGCCAGTTTGACATGAAATATTTGTCTTATGGAGGTACTGCAGTTCTGAGGCATTTGTTGCTCATTTTATGTGGTGGTTTTTGTGTTGGGTTTTTTTGCTTGAATTTTGACTCTTATACATTTGGCTAAAATAAGCGGTGGCATATATCCTTTGCATTTCTCTACAGTACATCTGGTTTTTTTTAGTTTCTGGGATAAAAGAAAACTAGCTGCAGATTTTCATTTTTTTTTAATTGTTTACAAAATTCTTTCTTTTTCACAGAAGCTGATTATATCTAATCACATTTGACTCACTGTTTGGTATTTTATAGAGGGGAAAATTCTTCTTGGAGGGGAAAAAGAATAGAAACCAGTGGACTGTAAAACAAGCAATAATTCATTTCAAATTTCCATTTAAAGTCCATTTAGGTTTAAAATAAAAAAAATTAATAACTTTTTTTTTAATTAGTAGGATTTCTGACCATATAATCACAATATTTGAAAGAGTGTCAAATAATAGCCCTAATTTTTTAAAAAAAAGGATCTTAGAAGCTTAAAAAAGAAGAAAAATCAAGTGCTGGTTTAGAAGTAAATATATTTTATATGTCGCTTTCGTCTTTTCTCTCCTGTTCTCTTCTCTGCTCGATTCATAGGTTTGGAAATATTTGTAAAAGGTATAGTCTGGCTAAATTATTTTATTTTCTTTTTGTCGGTTTAGTGTGTTATTTCTCTCCAGGAAGATGTATGAGCAAGACAGATTTGAAAAAAAAAGAAAAAAAAAGTGCTATTGTTCTTCAGGGCTTGATGCTACTCTAGTTTAAGTCAATGATAACTTAAAGTAAAATTACATTTCCAGCTGAAATAACTTTTCACCCATTTAGTATTTTTGGATAAGGACAACTATAAAAATAAATACTTGGATAGCAATCAGTTATGCATCCTTTTCTAAGTAGTACTGATTCTCCAATTAATATCTGATGTATGTAATAAGGCCTTCTAAGCCAGAGGAACCAATACAGTATTTAG
Source organism: Tringa tobata (assembly GCA_033628505.1). NCBI lineage: Eukaryota > Metazoa > Chordata > Aves > Charadriiformes > Scolopacidae > Tringa > Tringa tobata. The sequence goes on from JAHREE010000069.1 coordinate 16,349,632, forward strand.
TAGTAGACATCCAGGACTTGCATTTCTCTCATCCATACTTAAAAACAGTTGTAGAGGAAAAAGTGCTGACTTAGGCAGCGCTTAGATGTCACCTCTGGGGTAAATTTCGGTACATTCTAAAACGTGACAAAGGTTACCCTTCTCCCTTTGAATGAGGGAAGAGGCAATTTTAGGGTTTTTAACAATATGGATGGTAATGAGCTATTAAAGACATAGCCCTTAGTGTTGCAAGATTAATTACACGTGCTATTTTTTGGATTATGTTAGCCATGTAATCTTTGTCGTAAAAAGCAGTGAAGACGCATTTCATATACATCACATGCAAAATGTGGGAAAATGACTGCGCTGTACCATGAGTCTTGAAAGAGAGATCCCTGATAAAATGCAAAAACTTCACTGATGGCACAGTGTGACCAACTAATTTACATATATTTGTGACATATTGGATATACTTGGATATGCATTCTTAAATTGCATACAAATTAACTAATACGCATTTAATTATGAAAATTATCCTTTAAAATAAGTCGATTTGAAAATACCGGTTTCCTGTGGGTGAAATCATACTCTAATTGGAATTTATGACTGAAATTCCAAGGACTCGAGTGAGGATGGGATTCAAATCTAGACTCAGATCTGTATTTTGGGCTTTGGTTTGGTTGGGTTTTTTTTGGTTTTGGGTTTTTTTGGTTGTTTCACAACTCTCTACAAAATGTAAACAGAACATCTTAGTAGTGATGCAAATTTCAAAGCAAGCATTTTTCTCTTTGCAGCCCTTTCAACGTTCCTTTAAGATTCTGTGGAGTGCTTCCCCCCGATAGTTTTACTTACTTTTAAAAATTATTCTTGAATTTGGTTTAGTTACGCTACCTTGATGGTTTATCTAATTGATATACAAAAAAAATGTTTCTTCATTTCTTTTATAATTTTTATGTTGCCTTTCATTACTTCATTTAAAAGACTGTACGATTTTTACCAAAAAAAATCCTGGTTGATTAATGTGGTCTAATTCTATAAAACAGAAGATTTAAGGTTAGAGTTTTTACAAAGTTAATAAATATGAATAAGGCAAGTGTCCACTGTAGTTTCTTCCCCAAAGTCTTGAAAGATAAATTTTCATCTGATGACTAGTTTAGGCGTTAACTTAACTCCATATTCCAGGGTGGAAGCAGCAGAAGGGCTTTAAAACTTAAATGGAAGCACGCACGCTATATTGGAAAGGATTTTTTATTATTTTTGGCAAAGTGTTGATTGATATTTGCTAAAGTTAACAGGAATTGACCTGCGCCATTTTTAATCCTTTATTGATGGGGATTTATTTTGTCCTTTGTGAATCAGAGTGAACATATTAAGGGCATATTATGCTGGTAGCTGTGGAAAAACATGGTGTATTATGTAAGTGTGTGTTTACTCAAGTTCAGTTGTCTTTATTAAAGTATTTGAATTTTGTGGACACTACAAAGCTGCTCGGTGCGTAATTCCTTTACCCTTTGTCTTCCTTAAAAAAGTAGTCAAATGAAGCTGGTTTTCATAATATATGTCTTGGATTAAGCTCATCTGATCAGTTATGTGTAGGTACATAGCAGGTAGTCAATTAGCTACCACCAAACTATATAGTCAAATGTTTGGCTATACGAGCCAGTTACCAGTGAACGTGAATCTTAATAGAGAACGTGTAAATGCTTCACCCAGGTTTTGGGGAGCGGGGAAAGTTTTCTAAAGATTTGTTTTCCTTTGCTAGGAATGTTTTAGAGAGAGACAAAGTGTGTTGTTGAACCTTCATAAAACAGTGAATTGTGCAAATGTAGTCCCTTGTGCTGATTTTAGAATGTGAGTTTTAAAAATATTTTTTAAAGCTATTTTATCAATCAGGCAAGCTCTTTAATTTAGCTCTTAAAAGTGAAATGTTAATGTCAGCATTGACAGGAAAACTGCTTTTGATTAATCTGATCTGTGGTTTGCTCTGCGTTTTCAGATACTGCATTTTGAGTTCAATTTGATGAGTACTTAATTTTCCTCCACATTTTCTTCTTGAATATCAGGAGTTTGTATTCTTAATGTAAAGACACATAAAAGAAAGAAAAATATTTTTGCTCAGAATTTGAAGCTACATAGACTTTCGTTAGGCATTGCAAATTTTTATTAGACCTGGTATTCAAATTCAAATGTGTTGGTGCCTGCTGATGGCTGGCTTTCATGGCGAAGTAACTGGATATCTTGCTCAGGTGAAGTGTATCACTGGGCTGTAGAAAATCTTTATCCTAAATAAATATATAAATAAAAGTCTGAAAGCATGATAAGTACAGTTCATAGATGGTTAAACTAAACTTGCTTGGGTTGTGCAGTTAGTGTTGTGACTTTAATATCCTATTTGACCACAATGTATTTAAGTTTCCCTGTAATATGTACTTGATGTAGCCCAAAGGAGTTACAAAATAGCATCATGTTACATTTTTTTGATTTTCAAATAACTTGCAGTATATCCGTGTTTCTCAGGAGTGTAAAAAAAATGCTCCGTTTTACATGAAAGTATCATGAAAGAAAAGAGGGAATATAAAAGAAAAGAGGGAATATGGTGAATATTGCCACTCCAATGGCTTCACTAGTTTTTTCCTTCTATCTAGATTTTTACTTCAGGGCTTCTTTTACCATTTTGGGTAAAATGAGCGGCCACAAGCTTTTATAATTACCTGTGATCATGATATTTAATGTTACCATGATGTCGAGTCAAAACTAACTTTTGATCAAGCATACTTTAAAAAATTAAGGCATTTCCCTTTTTTTTTTTTCTGTGGTCTAAGATGCAGATGGGTAGTTCTTCATTTGTTCTTATTTCACAAAAGCGGAAAGGATCTGGAAGACCCAATAACGATTAAATTGTTTAGGTCCAACAACATTATTACTGCCCTGAATTAATAACATTTGAAAAACTAATGAAGGCGGCTGTGAGAGAAGGGCAGCTGACAATGCTGTGAATGCTAATGTAGCTGTTGGCAACTCTTTAGGTCTTCACACAAAGGTTAAAATTTTCAAGAGGAATGGTATTGAAAAATAGTGGATATTGGGGAGAAGTAACAATTAGGTTACAGATGAAATTTCTTTGTTGTGATAGCACTTGTTTTTATGCTGCACACTAACTGTTAATTAACAGCAGATACTGAAGATGGGCTTTTTTCATCTTAAGAGTGGTTTCTGCTGATGCCCAGCAATACCTTTCCTCCTGTATGAAATACCTGTTTGCATACAGATGTAGCGTGTGTCTGGTCTTCATTAAGTCGGCAAGCTGAGCCTCTAATATTCTGATATCAAAGTAGTAGTTTTTCAACGTTAAAGTGGAAAATTATAAACATTTCGTGCATGAGATCAAGAATATACTTCAATGTTGTGTGCTATTTTATTCTTATTTTCTGTGAGCATGAAGTTCGCTGTTGATGGATCAGTCAATCCAGTGGTACTTACAGAAATAGCAGACGTTATGCTAACTGTGTATGTAAAACTAGAGCTGGGCTTATACTGCAAACAAGTATAGGGAAATTTGGGGGAAAAAAGAAAAACAAAAACAAAACACACACACACCCCAGAAAAACCACCACCAACCAAAAAAAACCAACAGAAAGAAAAAACAAAAAAACCCAACCAAACAAAAGAAGACAAAACCCCCAAACTTCTCAAATTGATAATACATACTGGAGCTGTAAAAGTATAAAATTCTATGTTTTTCTTTTCCTTCCTTTCTTTTAATTCTTTAATAAATACTGTAATTTTACTGAAAACACAACTAGGGCTTAAAAATTGAGTGGTTCATGTAAAGTACGGCTCTTCTGTAAGGCTCAGGATTTCTTGCTTTAAATACACATTTTGTGTTTGAGGGGTGCTTGCTGAAGGATGAAGGAATTCCTTATGTTCAAGTATAAAAATAAAGTAAGATTTTTGCTTTAGTGAAACACTACTCCATTTTATAAAAGTGTAACAATGTATTTTTTCCTCCCCTTGTTCCAAACTCGCTGAACCAGAACTGTTAACAGTTCATACCGATGATAAGTAAATAATTAAATTTGTGTCCCAGGAAAGGAGCTTGGGGATATACATAGGCCCCCAGCAATTAACAGTAGACACACTGAGATTGGGAGCCATAGGAAGTCCCATGCATAATCACAAATGATCCACAGCTAACACGTATAAGATACATTCAGGAAAAAATGAAGAGCTATATTAATTGCTGCGTTTATTTCTACATATTCCTATCTCAATATTTATAAGAACAGATTCAACTTTGAAATATATGTTAAAAGCTCACTTTTCCAACAGGTATTTGTGGGTTTTAGAATATATTGTTGCGTAGCTTACAATTTAAAATAATGAATTTCAGTATGAAAAGACAATTACCTGAGAATGTCTTATGAACAATGCTGCTTATGAGCTTATGAGTCAAGTGCAATGTTACATTCAATATTACATTATCACAGTAACACCAAATTAAATGTTTGCTATCTTATATTGTGAATCTGATTTCCCAGATAGTGGGGTGATATTCACACTTTATCCAGCCTGCCGTATTTATTATCAGCACGCAACACAGAGACTTCCACTGTGAAACTGGAAAGATATTATCATTTATTATTACTGCTAACTAAAACTTAAATTACTTCTGTAGTCTCCGAAATTGTTGACATTTACTGATACTACTTCAAGTTTTGTACCTATGAATGCAAATTAGTTGGAGGTTTTTTGAAAGTCAAGCCAGCATCTAGTCAAATACTGTAAATTAATAATAATAAATGTCATATTTTGTCTTTTTTTGCTACAGTTTTAACTGAAAACTTCGTATACTTCTATCACACTTTACAAGGATAAAAATATTTTTACATCTAAATTTGGATATTTGATTTGATGGCAACGGGAAGACTAATAACGTGAATTATCATTTTAAGTAGGAGTGACTGATTTTCCTCACGGAACCAAAAATGTGTTACAGGATTATTTATGAACTTGAGCATATTTTTTTTGTCAGTTATTTTTCGGTGTATGTCCTGATTTTAAATTGAAGAAAGGCAAAAGCAATAGGTTAATGCTTGTGCTGTCACTATCCTTGAACTGGCCACAGGTATAGGAAGCACACTGATTTATTTTAATAAAACTGTGGTTCCCGGGGTGGGGGGGGCTGCTGTTTTGTATTCCTTTGCAACTCATGGCTGCTGCTAAGGTATCTTCCGAAAGTGATTGTGTGATGTGTGGGTGGCAGCCGTCCTCCTCCGTCCCGGGCGATAGGATTGGGAAAACCAGCTGAAGGCACAGTGTCGGTCACTAGGTTGGTGCCTGACGGAGGTGTAGTAACCTGGCCAGAATAACAAACCAGGCCCTTCACGGCAGAAACAGGAATGAAATTCTTGCTTAACGTTGAATTGAAATCTCTAGAAGATTTAATTGCAAATTTGCATGTAGTTTATGAAGACTTAACATACACTTAAAAACGTTTCCAAGAACTTCACTTGTTTGTTCCCTCATGTGTTAATCAAACTGAATTATAATGAAAGTAAATGTAAATACATGCAAAGGGTAGCCACGCTCTTAATGAAGACACAATGTCCAATTAGTCCGAGGATGATGACATTTCAGACTTTTACAAGTGGCAGTTCTAGAGGAAGGTTAGGGAAATATTTAATGAATTGTCATTATTTATAAACTACATTAAAACAGATTTTCCATCACAGCCAGAGAAAAGGTAAACATAGTGCAGTATGTTTCACAATTGTCCTCATTATCAATTAATTATTTTAATCTCTTAAGCCAGGGATAGCAGGTTGATGTACTGCTTTTGCCATTTTTGAGTGCTCTGTAAAAATAATGTGTTTACTAGTCAGGGAGAGTCTTCCTTTGACTTCAGTGGCCATGATAAGTACAGGTCAGTGACAAATCATCGTATGCTTGTGTATTGTCACTGAAGCCAGTGGAGACCTATGGAACAGAGGGTATCACCTACTCAAATAATAACAGTGTCATTATTTAGAGATTCAAGGAATTGAGTGTTCATCTGCACAACAGCCAAGAGCTGCGTCCCCTTTCTTCAGCACATGATGACTTTTCGACTTCAGTTTCTGAAACAGTATTGAGCGTTGCCAGCTTAGACCTTTGCTTATGTTTTTTCATCATCTCCATAGATTCATCCATTGCTTGTACTTATTGTCAACAGTGGATTATCTTTTTTAATGTCAATATAGTCTGCATCAACAGACAGGATATTTTGTTTGCAGAAGGTAGCAACCTGAGCTGAGAAATAGAGAGCAAGCTAAACAGCGTGAACAGAAGACTTTGCATATACCTGGCATAAAATGAAGTAAATAAGTTGGAAACCAGAAAGTATTATGAACAGTCTTTTTTTCCCCTGAGTATCTAAGAAGCTCTTTACGATAAGTGTAAATAGGACTGTAAAGCAGATGAAAGGGAAGAACAATGCACATTTGCAGTTAACTGCTGAAGGTTTCTGTAAAATGTTTATGGTTTTGTTTTGCCACCTATTTCATTTAATTTGCTTTTCTGAAGTTAAAAGAGATTCAATTCAAACGTTGTAGTCAAGTTCTAGGACCTTCTCTTTAAAAAGAGTCAGGAGGATAATGTAATTTGTACAACACGGTTTATATTGTCTTTTTCTTTGGAAACTCTTGCAATAACTTCTTGGAACAGAGCTACCTCTGGCTGTAAGCAGGCCAGCTATCATTTGAAGCATGCAGATTATGGTTTCTTGCTTAAATCAGTAGATTAATTTTGGTTGGTTTAAAGTGCACTCTTGTAATTAATCTACCAGTATTTGTTTTAAAAACCTATGCTGGATGTTTTGAAAGGATATTTATCCTTAGGCAAGAAGACTATTGGAATTTTTGTCTGTTATGTCGACGTTAGACATGAACTTTGCCTTTTAAATCTTCTAAAAGTAAACGTTTTCTGACACTTCTGCCAATTCATTCCGTGAGTTTTCTTATTGCTGTCAGTAGGACTTAAACATATTTTAATGCAAATAATTATCCCACTGTTTTGAACTGCGAAATTGTTTAGCAAGATAAAATAGGCTAAAGATATGCAAGCCCTCTTATCTCTGTTAATTTGGTGAACATTTTTTGATCACGTCCACCCTCACTTCCATAGGATGTTAAGTGACAGAACTGTGCAGATCATTCTTTTCTTAACATACACCCACATACTTTCTTTCATAGGAGCTAAATAATATCAAATTTAAGAACTGTCAGGTAGGAAAACAAGAAAAGGCAAAGAACAGTTAAGTAAAATAAGGGAAAGTGTATCCTCCCGTCCCTCTCTACAGACAAGGAACTACCCCTTGCCTGCAGACCTGCAGCTGACCACGAATGGCAGCAGGACCTGGTTGTCAGTCAGCTCCAGAGTGCCTTTGGTGCAGGCTGTGTGCCTTGAGGAGTTCACAACCTGAGGCAAAAAGAAAAGGCGGAGGAGAAATGTAAATGGAAAAAATCTTATACAACAGATATATAGTCCTTCTTTTTGTCACTGAATAGAGGAAGAGGTCAGGTGTCTCCACTTGCTGCTGAAACCATGTCATTAATAACCGGATTCCCAGCAGGTTTCACAGAAGAGTGAAGCTTCATGGCAGGATCTGTAGCCTTAAAAGTTTGGATGAGAATATTCTTTCTTGCAGGCACGTGTCCTCTGACTTTAATTTCATCTTCTCCTTCCTTCTCAGGACGTCAATGTTGCCTGTTCCTTTTGGGAAGAGCAGACATACTTATTTAGGATAACATAATTTTAGTTGAACATTAAAACTTTTGTTTTTCCACCCCTAGAATTGCTAGAATTCTACCCCATTTCTAATCACTGTGTTGTCAGCTGAATTTCTCTCTAGATTTTAACAACAGCAAACTAAACATGCTAGCTAACTAACAGCAGCGGGGGGTATATTATGGACCAAAAAGAGTAATTAATCAGGGAATACATAAGACAGAAATCATAATTAAAAAATAATTATATGGATTAAAAATCACATCAGTAGAGGAAGATCGGCTCAATGTTTCTGAGAGCCAGCTATTCAATCCACAGAGGATTTTCTGCAGTAACCTTCTGTATTTTGAAGAAATAAGGGATTAAATTTGGTTCTTGGCCTTCAATTCTACAGAGCGGATTTTGATTCTTCTCACTGATGAATGAAAGCCTGGCAAAAAGTATAATGTTCCATAAATACAGAAGTCATCCTAAACAACTATATTCCCTAGGGTCTAATCTTGTGAAGGCTTAAACATATGGATATACGTGGACCTAAAAGCACTGCTTATGTACTGCTAGCACAGCATTCATGCAGCTGAGCTTCCGGTTATGCGGTGATATTAATATCTAAATTGCAAATACTTTCAGTTGAGAAACAAAACAAGCGAATCAGTTCTCCCTGTTAAATTTATATTTGGGAGGTCGTTGAGCACTTTTATGGATTTTCTTGGGGGTGGGAAAAGTTGTGTAGGTTAGAGATTGGCACAAAACTTGAAATAAGCAAAATCTTTTTCAGATAAGTGACAGTTCTCTGGATGCTATTAAGCTGTGAACAGTAGGTCTTTTCAATAATCACTGTGATTCATTTTCATATTGTGGTTTTTTTTAATAATAATATCTTTAAAAGGCTTGCTGAACAGTAGGCTGCACCAGCATAACTTTCTGTGCAGAAGGAAAGGTTTCAGGCACAGTCTTAGATAATTTACCTTAAATTGATTTGCAAAGCTCAATAAAACCATGAAAAATTTGTAGCAGCTCAGATCACGGGTTCATTTAGCACCAAATCTCATCTCTGACCATGGCTGATAATGAAACTGCAAAAAGAGTTTAAGAATGGGGCAAGCACATAGTAATGTTTCCCACATTGATTGTTCTAGTTTCCACAGTTCATGGCTGAGGTATTTTTTGACTTGGAGTGGTATTTCTGTATTTAATAACTTCAGTGGATTTTTCTTCCAGGTGGTTTTTGTTTTGTTTCTCTCCAAGCTGTGTGAACTTTCAGTTATGGCAGTGAGCTCTGCAGTTTAAATATGTATTGTATGAGGAAGTACCACTTGATTGATTTTTCTTCCTCCCCCTACCTCCCTCCAAGCCCGATACCCGCTGGTCTTCCCTGGTTTATCTATTAGAAATATTTCATCTTTTCCACATAACCCTTCTCATTGCATATCATATCCCTTCAAATATTTATCTTTCCACTTAAAGAGTCTATTTAACTGGTTCTCTCACAGGGCTTGTTCCACATCTATGCTCTTTCTTGTTGCCCTACCATATATCTTCCAGTTTTACTAGACCCTGTTTGCAATGAGAGACGAGAGCTGCATGCAGTATTCAATGTGTGCCTTGTGGATTTATACAGTAACATTATCTTTTCTATTTCTATTAATTCCTAACATAGTTTGCCTTTTTTTGGACATTGAGTTGATATCTTTAAACAATTACAGTAGGTTATTTTATAATTCCAAAAGAATTTGAACAACAGGAATATGTGTGAAGGTCTCTCTACCAACTTTAGCAGAACCCAAAGGGTACTATTAATGACAATTATCCTTATTCTTCTCTGGTATTTTCAGATCTGCCATACATTTTGACTAGTTTGTTCAAAAAATCCATTGCATTCAATTTTTTATTCTTTCATGTGTAATGACATGTCTTCTCATTTGCTATGCTGCCATGTATCCCTTATGAAAAAGCATTTTTTTAAATTATCTACCATGACTAATATTTTATTCTGTGCAGAAGGAGAACACACTTCATTTTTGTTCTTAAAATGGAAAAGAAATTGGTCTTCAGCCTGATTTTGGAGAGGCAATGTTTACAGTACCACGAAGGACATTTGGGCTTTCAAATCTGCTCATCATTCCTTAATCATTCGTTACAGTTTGCCTGATTTAGCAGAAAAGAAGACCATTGTTTGGAACCCTTCTCATTAGAGAAATAAAACGTTTAAAAATACCAAAATGCTACTTTTTTTTTTTTTTTTTTTTTTCCTTGCAGTTCCTAATGCTGTGTGTCATTGAGAGAAAATGTTTTGAACTTTTTGATCCCCCTTGGGGAAACGCTGCAAGTAGCAGAATTTTGTTATTTTTATGTCAATTTAGGTCTTACATGATTCAGCACTTGTGGTTTATGGGAAAAAGAGCCGTAGATTATGATTAAAGGAGCAAAAATAGTAAGGAGTGGCTACTAGAGAAGGCATCTTATTACTGTTAGAATATTTTCTGGATTGGCTTTTCTTCGTTTTTAAGCCTCTACCTCTGTTCCTCCTATTTTTTCTATCAGTTGTGACTAGTACACTTCAAAGAGAATAGTTCAGTTCTGTTTCACTTTTCAGCTTTTTTAACAGTACAAAGAATTAAGAAGAAGCTGTTGTAGGATCTTGATAATACTAAATCTGTACATTTAAGTCTGTCAAACATGGTTGTCTCCAACAGGCCAACCAGTTATCCTCTTCTGGCGGCCTCTCGGGAATTAACAGAAAGTCTCTAGGGAAGGGAATGGAAGAGGATACAGGATGCAAAAAAACCTGCTTGTAGTGCAGGAAAAAATCTTTGTTGTAGTAATGGACCGCAGACTACCAATTAACTCATTCTGGGATGCATTGTCAAGGCTGTTGAGCAAAAAGACATGAAGTGATTATGCCATTCTGTTTGGCACTGGTGAGTCCTCAGATTCAGTATTGTGTTTTGTTTTGAGAATGGAACTTAAAAAAAAAAATAAAATACACAAATTGAGTCCAGAAGAGAGTTATCAAGAGTAAGAGGAGACGAAGAAAACTGGGTATGTTTACTCTTGAAAAGAGAAGACTCCAAGTTGAAGGGGAAAGGGAGCCAAACACAATTTTTAGTATTTAAAAAGCTGTAATTACATATTCTCCTGCCTGTCTTTTCAGAGGGAGGAAATGAACTTGAGGAGAGGAAAAAATTCGTCTCTTCTGTGTTGTATGGTAGTCCTCATGTTCAGGATGTTCTACAACAGCAAGTTTAAGGATCACAATCGAGCAAATACACTGAAATACGCAAATACACTGAAATTGAAGCTGAATGCCCAGCTTCAAGCATTTAAGGCTATATTTTCAGTCACGTGAATCACCTCATGCTCAAGTTAAAAACTTCTGAAAATCTGGAAAGCTTTGGAAGATGTGAGGTCCTGTCAGTTGGTGTTTCACATTTGCCACTCATTTCTGTTTATGAAGGTCCTGTGGACATGTTGATTGAAAGTGCCTGGGACTTCTTTTCCAAAATTAAAGCTTCTGTAAAATCTAGAGACTTCATTAGTTACCTACCTGACTTGTCATGGCCTTGTTGTGTAAACAGATGTGATAATTTCTCTTAAATAGTGGACGTTCTTCCAGGGTGCTATTCAGACAGTGTAGCAGACTATAACATGGAGTATGCAAAACCATCATTTGCTTTCTCGTATTGATTGTTTTAAATCTAAATTCTGGCAAGATGCAGGTGATTCTGTTCTTCTGGTGGAGAATTATCCACATCTCCTAATCAGACAGGGCCTAAAATCTTCTTTCCTAAAAGCAGAAAAAAAAAGGCTGGGGGAAGTAGCGCTGTCAGGAGTATTATCTCTAAAGGCTCGAAGGAGCAAAGAGCATGCCTTCAGGTACTTTCAATTAAAAGCAGCAAGCAGGAGTTTTTGTTTTCATACCTGTGTGCACTGACATACATATATGTGTTTATGTATAAGACTTTTCTTATTTCTGTACAAGGTTCTATTCTGTTCAAGAACTAGGACGTCTGGTGGTTAACAGTGGGGTGAAAAATGCAGTTCATCGGCTCTTAGCTGTAGGCCTTCAAGCACGTGGAAATGAAAAGAGGATTTGGAGAGTAAAACAAGTTTAGCTCAAGTTTGTGGCATTAGAGGGAAAGTTCTCCAGGTGAAGGGTGGCAAGTGAGTAACTTCAAAGTGTTGGTGACAGCTCCTGGCTGTCACAGCAAGGAAGTATATGTGTGAGTCCTATGGCAAGTGCCACCACTTGGCAGTCTACAGGCTTTTTGGAGATGTGTGCTGTGTGTTTGTTTTCATAAGAGGGGCTTGAGAGGAGAGTTATGGCAAAGCTGTTGATTTTGCTAGTGAGAGGTTTAAAGAACTATGGACATAGATCATAGGAAACCAGTTTTTATTGCTCATGATAGCAAATTCTGTACAAAGGAGAAGCAAATCCCATTTTGTTTTCCCATTAGGGATGGTCCCTACTTTCCTGATAGAGTGGATTTAATGGGAAATAATGCTGAAATGCATCTTGCAATGTTGTTGACTTAAAGGGTGGTCAGATTGAAAGGCATAGCTTTCTTGTTTTTTAGTTCTGTAATCATTAGGAGTGGTGCACTTATATTATAGGTATAGTCAAATATCACACTAATACCATTCCTGATCCATGGTTACGTGACAGATATGAACATACCTAAATTTTAGTGGTTTGAATCCTGTGGGAAATACAGAGATAAAAAGTATGCAGTAAATCAAAGTTTTCATTTCCTTTTTCCCTTCCCGAAATACAAACACACACAGACAAAATCATTGCAAATAGTATAATTAGGTGGTTATGTTTTTTGTAAAAACATATTGCTTTGCATGCTTCCAGACACCAAGAGGGAAATTTAAAACAAACTGTTTATTAATCAGTTTATGAAGAGTTGCTCTATGGTCTTTGAGGATGTAATCAGGAGAAAATCCTGACTCTGACAGTCAGCTTGTCTGCTGGGGGAATTCCAGGCATTTGCTTCTAGCAAGAGAGCTCATTTGCTCTGAGCATTCTTTGTTTGCTGTACTTATGGACTGACTGAGTTGGGTCAGTGCGTAGAATTTCTGGGCAGGTTTTTTTCACTGTTCTTAAGGTGGGTTCTTGTTGGGACCTGATGAGTGGGTTTCAAAACTGGGGGGCACTTTACTAGCCAACTGACGTTCTAATTCACTTACTTTGTTGAGATGCTTATGCACATGTGATACTGTTTTCTTCTCCCTACATAAAATATTTTTCTCCCTAGGTTTTATATTTTAAGCAAGTCATCAGCCTTTGAATCTCTTTCCTGCCCTGCGAATGCATGCTGAGGAGCGCTTACAATATCGTTTCATGTGCGTTTGTTCCAGCAGCGCTGCCAGGCTAAGCCATCGTCCTCCTCTTCCTCCAGCCCTCCCCCGTCACTATCCACTCCGCTTTCCCATTTTTATGCCTGCACTGTGCCCTCAGCTGTGTCCTGGTAAAGCTGTTTGTTTGGCCGGACCAAATGAGGTGAAGGGAGAGGTTATTTTTAGTGCGGATCATTTCCGTGGTTTTAGCTGAGGGCGGGTGACACAAAATGGGGAAGAAGAAAGCGGAGATGGGAACGAGCGGTAGGACATAATGGGAAGGTGATGACTATCTAAACAAGCAGGCTTACTTCCTCCCTCCACCTCTGTAGCTACGATCACAGATTGTAGTCAAACCAAAAGCCACTGGAAATCCGTGTGCAGTGTGTTGGTTTTCTGCTTCTGTTGGTTTTCTGGTCTGACATTTCTTGCAGAGGTCGGGTGCCATAAGAACAGGTCTGTCTTGCTCACCCTTGCCCTTTTGGATAAGTAAACACAGCTATGTTCACTGCTGCTATTCCTAAACTTAACTTTGTGGGCTAGAGCTTTAAGGCTTAGCGTGATGCATTTCAAAAGACAAAGACTCACATGAACTCCAGTATACAAAAGACTTCCTAGCTGTTTGAGTCTCATGTAACAAGAACTCTTCTCTCTCAGCTTTGTTGTGTAACTGCAAGCCACTTCCTCTCTATTACTGTATTATCTTTACTGAAAACATGATAGATAGGTATGCAAAAATCCCATGAGTGGTCATTTGGCCTCAAAAGACATGGCAGGGGAAGGGTACCTGTAGATATATATGTTTAAATCTTGGTTACATGTTCCCGTGGTATTGGATGAGCGAGGGTAATAGTGTTCCTGTGGATGTAAAGTAAGAATGGAGCATTGTTCCAGTGCATGCCGTGTCAGCAACAGTACGTAGAATTGAAGCTATTTTATAAAGTTTGCATAGCCTTCGGGGGAAACGGGATGAGTTTGCAGAACAGAAGTCAACTGATGGCCCCTGAGTATGTATAAACCCTGTTTGGCTCAAGTTCTTCAGAAGTCTTGGAAGACTGTCTGGGGAGAAGCGTGCTTATACTTGCTTGTCTGGTTCTTGCCCATCTCTTGTTGGGCATCCACTGTTGGAAAAAGGGTAGTGGGCTAGAAAGACCTGGCGGAACCCTGTAGAAGCCTTCTTGATTTCAGGTTTAAGAAGGCATTTCCAGAAGGGATTACTTTCCAGCATGTCCCAATCAGCACTACGCTGACTCATTTTTAAACGGATTAACTAAAAAGGAAGAATTAATCATAACTGTTGTTCAGGTGAAAGGTTTACCTTGTGAGCCGGTAAGGTTCCCCTATTAGCCATTATTTAATTTTTCCAGTTGCGCCATAACACGTGTGAGAGAGCACGTTACCCTTCTTGCCATAATGCATGATGGTTTTCGTTCTGTAAGCTAGGGGAGGCTTCTACAAAAAGAGAATCATCAGCCCATTTCTGTATAAGCTGCTGTTTGATAATATGAGAGAGCCTATGGCTGGCTAGAGGGGGAAATTGCTCTTGATAGGAGTTTCAAAAACTGTGAGGCCATTTTACGCATACTCGGCAGTGAAACTCCTGAAGTTTCACAAGCTATGAGGTGCTACTGGAGAGGCACACTTGCGTCTAACGTACACATCTAAAAAGCCTAAGGGTCAATTCAGAATTCAGCAAAGCTAAATTGTGTTGTTTAGGAGATGAATCGAGAGCAAATATGATACGCTGTAATGTTCTGTCTGCATAAAGTCCAGTGAAGCTTTTCAGTTGAACTTTTCAACTCCTGCTAAAAATGTTAAATACGACCTCTAGTATCTGCGCCTGTATTAGCTCAAGCATTAAATGATTTCATATCTTTTCTCATGGACAAAAAAAGGAGAGGAAGAAATAAAGCCTCCTTCTTGCATTTCAACATGGATTTATCTAACCTGAAAAAATGGAAAGAGAATATATGCATCTTTACAGAAACACAGACACCACCTTAGCTGGATGCTTGAATAAGGAGTACTGTGTGGAGGCAAGCTGAACCCTTCTCTGCATCTAGCAGTATTTGTAATTTGTTTTAAATTGTGTTACTGCCATTCTTTACCTCAATTTCCACGTTCACTTCTCTGTAATCTGAATGCTCTGTTATCACAAGGAAAACATCTCAGTGATGTTTCCTGAGTATGTAAAGAGACACAGGGAAAGGAAGTTAATTTATTTTCTTACATGAAGTATAATATTGGCATAAGCATGTTTGTCACCGGGTTTGTTAAAAAAATAGAGTAAAATTCAAGCATCTTCAAAGTGGAATAAAATTACTCTCCATCTGTATCTAACAAATTATCTCAAATATAAATATACAAAAATGTGTTCAAAATTGGTGCAATGATATATCAATAGGAGCCAATATTGTTACTTTATTCTTCAAAATAAGTATCCAAAAAAAGAAGAATTCACATTTAACTCAAAATGAAAGGTTTAATTTAAGCAGATTTTGTTATGATTTTTATTTTTTAAGATCACAATAAGTTTCCAAGAGGGTTTGCAAAGTGATAGACAGAAAGAAAGACAGAAAGAAAGACAGAAAGAAAGACAGAAAGAAAGACAGAAAGAAAGACAGAAAGAAAGAAAGAAAAGGTGATTTAAAGCCAGCCAATTTAGGATTAACGTCTGCAGCCTGAAAATTAACAGCTTTGGTGCATTGGAGAGCTTATATGCCTTAAACTTGGGACTCTTTACTCTACAAGCAAAGGATTTTCAAGGGAAGTAACATAACTGTTTTGCATCAATGGCAAAAAAGCAGAGTATTTGTTTAATGGATTTATTCTGATTTACCAAGACCTTTATAAGTTTATGTGCATGTGTGAAGTTTTGACTGCAAAAATAGTATTTGACTAGTACAGCAAAAGTCTAGTAACACCTCAGTATTGAACCAGGTTTTGACATGTTGTTTATTGTAGTGCTTATTGTATTTATAAGGTCATTTATTGTCTGAAAGAAGTAGCAAAAATTCGCTATCGATATCTGTGTAACCACAAGAATTATGTACGGGTTTTTTTTCCTGGATACACATAATCAGCACTGCACACTTGAATAATTCATCAGAATATTTCCTTCTTTGTTAGTGTTTTTCACTGCGTCAGCAAGACTTTCCTTCCCTGCTTTCCCAACTCTCTGTGGGTGTGGTAGATCCTCCCTTCTCCTGTCAAGGGACACCTGCTGTGCGATGTTCAAGGTGAAGTTAAGGGGCCGCTGAGGAAGGTGCCCCAATATCTCCCTTGGTTTCCTCCTCTTTCCTCCCTGTCCTTGACTTGTCCTTTCCTTCCTTGGTGGGACCTGGGCAAGAGACTTCCCCAAAGGTGTCTTCTCAGCAGAAGGCCTCTCGGGTATGGCTTGGCTGGTTCTGCTTCATGCCACCTGGGGAGACATCATGAGAGGCTGAGTTATATTTTTACCTGACACAAGCTCTCTGATGTGAAAAATGAACTTTTGCTCAGCATGTATGTGATGCTGTCCTGTTGAATTGTTTTCTGTCTAAAGTACATATTTCTCAGTGGGGAACATTTTTAGCTAATCGAAAAACACTTGGATAAAAGGAAGCATGTTGATAATACAAACTATATGTCAGGTAGTATGCTTAACATCTGTATTTTAAAGCTGACTATATAAAGTAAGAACAAATTAGTAATGCTTATGAAAACTCCTTTGTACAGATTACGTGAAAGCAAATATCTTAGAGAACACATTCACTAAAAACTAGGAGATTTTGATTAATCCTTTAAACCATTTAAATGTAACTTTAAAGTCACATGTGCAGTCTGGGCTGCAAAGCTTTTAGTGTCTTCCTATAAGGTTGAGATTTAATGAAAGGTCAGTGTCACACATTTCCACAACACATAGTAAAACCCTGGAATGAAATGAGCCTCACTTGAACATTTGATTAGACAAGATAATGTATTTCCCCCTGGAGTAGTTTGTTATTCAAAACAAGCTCTTTAGGGAAGGAAGTTCACATCAGTTGGTAACTGTTCCTGTGGATACCAAAGAACTTTGTACAGTACACACTACAGTAAATTGCACTGCAGGTCATTTAGGAGTTGGAAGCACGGCCTGTGTCTATGTAAAAGTATCGAAAGGTATAAAAAAAATAATGAAGAGCTTAATAGCAGACAAACAGCAGGCAGTTATACTAGAAAAAAAAAAACCACCCAAATTTACAGAGCCAGTCATGCTTTTAGTTAGTTAATAATTATGCTTTTCTAGAAACCGAATTTTAGAAATGCTGTTTTGCACCTTGTGTGTCAAAACACTAAAAAAAGTTTAGTATGAACTAATGTAGTATGGAACTGAATAACTCCTGGCGGTTGTAGATTTTTGTAGATTTCAAAATTATTAGCTATTCCACTCTGTAGATTATACAGCTGCTTTTTTTTTGTCATTGCCCTACTTTGACCCTTTTGGTCTTCACTAGTCACGGATCTACAGACCATGTTCAGTAGGACTCAGCTAAATTTTAACTTCTGGCTATTTTTGGTTATCTGTATGAACTGACTTTTGAGGGTAAGCTGGAAATGAATGTTGTATTCTGGACTTCTGAAATGAACACTCTAAAACAAAGACTTGTTTTCATGGGATGGGAACATTCCCTCAAGTTAATAAATGTTTGCTGCCATGGAAGCAGTTTTAAAATGGTTTACAGTATAGCAGTAAGTCTAGTATACCTCTGGTGGGTAGTTTGGTTTAGAAATCCAATTTAAATCTAATTTTGACTTTATCTTGGGCTGTCATGTTGTTTATGTCTTTGATTACAGAAGTCTCTGTTAAAACAGCCCAAAGAGTTACTGTGTTCTGAGTTTGCTGAAGCTGCTAACTAAGCTGTGGTTTGTATCTTAAATTTGTTATATGGAATTTTTATGACGACAGTCAAAGAGTTCTGCAAGTTTTACATCGTACATATTATATAATATCATTACAATATATAACATTAAAGAGTCACTCAATATAGCTGTATATCAGTATCATTCAAAAGAGCTAACATAATTTGAGATTGCCACCCTTGGTACATAGTACTAGCATTTGAGCTATAGTTTGATTCAGTAGATAATCCCACATTGGAAAAAGAGGCATATTTTGGCAGTCAGCACTGATCTCTCTTGCCATTCCAGCAAGTAACTTAATCTTGTTTCCTCCATTCCTTCTCCTGCCTTTCTATTTAGCTAAAGCAAAATGGGGGATATGCCCAGCATAATGTGCTTTTGGATCTTCACCAGGATCTCTAAGTGTTGTTGTCAGTCCTGTAAAGTGTGATTTGTTCCATAAGTGGTGGAACTAATAAATTCTGGTTGCCTGTGGATGTACTGTAGATGCCCAGCCCACTTCTCCGGTGATGATAAATAGCCAGTTTTTCCTTTAGGTCTCATATTGCTTGATTTTCCTCAAAGTAGTCCTTTCATTATTTATTTTTTGTGTGTGGACTTTTCTGCCAGCCTGCTTTGGTCAAACATAACGCACCTTGATTTCTGTCCTTCTAATTGTGCATAGTGTGCAATATGGATTTTCAGAAGGATATGCAAATTCAAATTTTACATAGCTAATTTGAGAGGTAATGGTTTATAACTATTTTTTAGCCCAAGAAGATAATTTCCCAGAGCATACTGTGGAAGAAGATATTTTGTAGCCTGTACCTTATGCACCGATCCTGTCTTGTAACTGCAGTATCTTCAACATGAGGAATATGATTTGCTGGAGAACAGCGTATGGTTTGGGGCTGGTGTGTAGTATCAGCAGTGCCATTGAGATTTAGAGTGACTGCCTCTATTCTAAGGTCTTGTCAATAGTAAACCACCATTAGAATACAGTCACAACAGAATAACAAAATAGAAAAACTACAGCATTCTTACCTGGGTTTACAAATTAATGAATTACTGCATTTTAATTGGGTATCTCTTTTAAACGTATATTAAAAACTGGGAGGATGTAGAACCTGTAGCAACTTACATTACATTTCCAGGTTTATGATTTTAACTACATATCATTAAGTCCAAAGTAAGATAGTTCTTGGCAAGTTCATCTGCGTAAAAAGTTCAGTTGAAGTGTGTGCTGCTAGTTAGAAATGTTCGGTGTCCCTTTTTCTTGTGATTCATGAAATGAAAGTAACAGGGAAAGAGGATAGCTGTTATGGAAAGTTGTTACTACAAAATGTGGCAAACACGAGATCTAACAGTATGTTATAACAAAAATAACCTTCAATAGCTGTTCTAAATTAGGCAGAGCTAAACAGATATGCTTCAAGCTATTAGTTGAAAAATTATTCAGCTGAGGTGGAGTTCATCCATTCACATCTTATAGTTGGAAGGCTGGCTCTTCTCAGGCCAGTGACAAAACTGCTAGCGACTTTAGTGGCATCAAGAACTAATCAATATAGTCCAACATACCCAAGCTCCCTTTTCATCCGAGAAAAGATAGACTGTCATAGGTCTGTTTTATATACTATGAATTCATCATTGTCCTGGGCTGGCCAGAATGATTGTGGGTGGTACTTAATACAGTGTTCCATTGCCATCATACTCACACGATGGTACTGAAAGTAGGGGAAAGTTATTGTTGCTGGAGGGGAATTTACAGAAAGAGAGTTCCTGACAGTAGGAATGCTTTAAAACTTCCGTCCTGCATTGAACTGTTTGATATTTTTAGTATATTGAAGAGTCCTTAAAAACTTGGTTTGGTGCGTGAAAGACTTGATTTGCAACTTTTTTTTTCCGTTTTGTAGTATAAGATAGCTCTTTTGTGTGTGAAAGTAAATAGCCATTTTACAAATATAAACGTAATGTGATATCGCTGAGGTTCAGTGAATTACAACAGAGCTCTGCTTTTCCCTACTGCAGATAAGACACCAGCAGTGTAGTGCTTTTCAGATTACTGAACACTTAATGAATTTTGAGATGAGATTATTCAGTTCATAGCTAGATAGTTTGAAGATATGCTTTCTTCGAACACGACAGCTCTTCGTTAAAAGCTGCAGGTATCATTTTAATTTTCATAGCATAGTCTTAAGTTTCTTATGGGCAAGCCTTATTCTAAAAATGTTCAGTGTAGATAGAAAAGTGAAAAGATTGATTAAAAATGTAGACAAATCTGAAGATAACAGCTAAGAGTCTTTGTTTATTCAATACTTCACTAAAATCCCATGAATATTTGGAATAGTTTGGTTTTTCAAGGCAGACACTGAAATTTCAACTGAACGAAGAGATGGGAAAAGTAAGCTTTTTATATGTCTGGGCCTTTATGCTGTATCAACAGTAAGTGATAATTATTTGTAGCATTATTTTTTTGTGGTACAGAATTATTTCACAAAACCTGGAGATGGATTTACACATCCGTTCAGTCAACAAAAATCCATTGCACTAGTCTTAGTTTAGCAGAGATGAAAATAGATAGGTTGAAATACTGTAATATGCTCTTATTGTAATATATACAAAATACATTAGGATAAACAGACTTCAAAATGTGAATTTTTAAAATCCTTAGGAAAAAGGATTCAAACAAGCAGGTGGCTTAAAAAATTTTGCCATGACGTTCCTTCTAGCTCATTCGGTCTTTTTTTCAGTCCACTGAGTGAATAATAAAGGACTTTCCCCCTTCCTGTTCCCTTGTCAGCAGAGTTGGTTGAACTATAACACTGCCTAAATAGTTTGTAAATATATCCTGCCATACTTTATTAATCTATGCTTAAGATTGCAGAGATTCAAAACATTGTAAAATGCATAGTATCATGCAGATTCAGGCAGTAGTATGATTGCAGTACAAGAAAATAGATTCCATTTTATAAATTCTTATAATTTTCCCATTGAAAGGCTTTCCAAACAGTATTCCTTATTTTTATTTTGGAAGTCTAGTGCTGACTTTCCGGGACTCAGTTCAGTTGCTACGGCTCCTGACTATTTTTATTCCACTTCCTAAGAAACATGGATGCCGACAGAAGCCTTTTTCCAATCCACACATTGTCTGGAAAATCTTACATACTACATAAAAGTTAATCTACTTACCTGAAGACCCAACTTCTTCCTGAAATATCTTGGATTTCCTCCAGCATCAGCAAAGAGAGGTCATAGTTTGGAACTATCATATACAGGAGCATTGTTGAAAAAATAACTCAGTGTTTAAATTTAAACTTCATTGTTACATGTTTAGTTATTGACCCGTGTATCTGTGAAGAGAAGTGCATTTCTTCCTTCCTCTCTCTCTTCCTTTCCCTCCCCACCAAGGGAGGTCTGATCCTCCTGCTACCTTTCTTCCTCTTTCCTGCTCCCCCATTAAAAATAGAGCTTCTCCACTTCATTATCATTTTCCTGAGCAGCCCAGCCCCGGTGTGCTTGGTCACAAGATTCACTTTCCACTCTTGCCAGCATCCCTACAGATTTCTTTGTCCTAGATAGCACTTCCCCAGTGAGACACCAGATGACTTAAGGAGATTAGACAAGGGTGACCAGTTCTGTGAGAAGAAAGTAGGACGCGTCTGGGCTCTGTTTGTGTGGGAATCCTCCTAGTAGGCAGAAACTCTCTCCTTCCACCGTATTATCACCTACAGGAGAATCCAACAAAACTCCTTCAATAGGGATAGCAGGTTTTTGCTTGCAGCAGCAGTTTTTGACTTGAATTAGGATCTGGATTAGTTAACCGGAGATTTTCTCAATGGGCTACTGTTCCTCAGTGGGATTTTTTTTTATTATTATTATTTTTATTCCCCCTTAGGGGTGATTTTGCATTATCTCCATGTTAAATTGTCAATGGGGAAAAGAGAGAAAATATAGTGATACGTCTAAGAAAGCCCACCTACAAGGACTACTATCAGTCAGAAAGTCAGTGGGCTTCTGAACAGAGTAGATTGGTGTTGAAGGGAATCAACGTGTGTTGTGAGTATTTATCTGGGTACTCAATTGCCCCTGTACCCTGCAGATGATTAGTTTAAGCTTCATCAAGGTGGTAACAAGGTCAGAACTCATGAGTATTTTAAATTTTCCTTTTGTCAGCTCAGATCTGGTAGTGAGCATTAGACTGGGTGTGTGGAAGGTCCTATAAGACGTATCAATCTTCCCTTCTCCTGATTGTTGCGCCTTTTTTTCTAATGAAAAAAAAAAAAAGGATCTCTTTATTTTAGAAATGTCAGTTAAGAAAACTGCCCAGCTTGTTTCAAAATTCTTTGGAAAACTTTTGTCTTAATCCCAAGTTAAGAACTGCCATAGTTGAGATTGGTATAATCTTTTTGTTAATCCAGATGGAAAGCTCATATTCAAAATAATATTCCAACATTAACTCTGAAGTGATTACTTATATCCTAAAATAGTAATAAATTATGATTCTTATTGAAGTATCTCAAAATTTCCTAGAGGTGACAGTAGGGTTTTTTTTCTAATTTGTATATGGGGAAACTGAGCCACCAGAGGTCACAGAGAGTAGTTGACAGAGCCAGAAATAGAGCTCAGGCTTTTCCACTTTCAGCTCAATGTTCTTGTCACTGGATACCACCAGATGGTCTCCAGATTATTCAGTAAATAAGCCTCTGCATCCTCCATAAATATTCCGCCAAAGCCAACTGGCTGTGTCTCACGCTTGCTAGTTCCCAGTCTGTGAGAGTGGCTGACTTGGCAGGTAACGCTGTAGCTGGCCCCATTGAGCAATCCCCTGTTCTGCAGGTTCCCTGGTTTTACCAGAAAGAACAATCTCTTCCCTACCACTGTTTGTAGCAGTTCTTCTCTGCATCATAAGAAACGTTTTTCTTTAGTGTAAAACTTTTTTGTGTATGCTTGAGGCAAACAATCATAGAAGCATAGAATGGTTTGGGTTGGAAGGGAGTTGATTTAAAGGAAAAAAAAACCTCTTGTGATAACTGCCTGCAGATGTCTGAAAAGTGTCTAAAGACTTATTTTATCTGCTTTTAAAATCTGGATGACTTAATTGTTAATGTCTGTGTGCCTTGAAATTCAGAGGGTAGAAGTATATATACACATGCACTTGTGGCTGTGTGTCTGTCTGCGTGTGTGTGTAGCATAAATACCAGATGGGAGAGGAGGTTCATGACTACAAAACAAACTGTTTTCTAGGCTCTCTTAATTCACTTCCTAGTTCATAGGCATTTTGCTGTTCTGGTGGGGGTTTTTGTGGCTCTTGAGTTCTTCAGGATTTTGCCTATACTGTAGTTTGTGCCTTGTATGAGGAGGAACATCTTCACATTGAGGGTGGTAGAGCACTGGAAGAGGCTGCCCTGGGAGGTGGTGGAGTCTCCTTCTCTGGAGACATTCAAAACCCACCTGGACACATTCCTGTGCAGCCCGCTTTAGGTTGACCTGCTTTGGCAGGGGATTTGGACTAGATGATCTCTAGAGGTCCCTTCCAACCCCATATCATTCTGTGATTCTGTATAGAATGTCCAAACTAACCCTTATGTGTCTGGTATGCTTCTGTTGGGGAGTTCAGTAGCACAAATATAAATGCTGGCCAACAACTGCTTTCCTCAGTTCACAGAGCTACCATAGTTGTGCTGCCAGTGTTTTGCAAAAACTCAGCTTCTTCCGAGCTAGACAGTTAACTACAGGAGCCAAATTCACTGCAGGAGCTGCAGGGTTATGAACCAGCTGACTGGAGTGGACGTTTGACTGGTGTTCTCTGAAACCGGGGGAAGCAGTTGGCTGGCTGGATGCAGGAGTGCTGTTCAGAAGGACCCCTCAGAGTGATGAGACAAGATAGCAGACACAGCCTGCAACAAGGGAAGGTTGTATTAGACATTAAGGAAAAAAATTCACAGTAGCCAGACATGAGCTGGTTTCCCAGAAAGGCTGTGGCATCCCCATTCTTGGAAACTTTCAAAAGTCTGCTGGACAAGGTTCTGAGCATCCCACTGTAAATATGACTTGAGCCCTGCTTTGAGCAAGAGATTGGACTGGATGATCCAGAGACCCCTTCCAACTTAAATTTCTCTGTGATTCTATGCCCGTACCTTGTCCATGACAGAGGAGTGACAGGCTTTGGTTCACCTGTAACCAGTAAGATTGATCAACACCTTTCTTGCAAAGAAATACGGCTATATATAATGCATATAACAGAACCGAGAATTATAAAGCAATACACAGCCTGCATATATTTTTTGTTTTCACCTAAACCTACTTTCTTCTACAGCTTGTAGATGGAGTTTGTAAGTGGTTTATTGGTGGCAAACACCTTGTGAAACAACATTTCAGGCTATATGGATTGAATTATGAATAAAAAGCATCTAGATCAGCAGCTGATGAACTTTTGTAACTCAGCTGTGTGGATCCCAGTTGTCCAAGAGCCAAGTAAACCTTTGAAGAAGTGGCCAGGGTGGTGATGGTATAAGATGATAACAAAAAGCCAAGATATGAATTTGTGTCACAGTTGTTCCTTGTTGAAACTGTTCTCCATTGCAAGCATGTTCCTTCTGTCATTCCCCCCATTGTGTAGTTGTTGGCTACCATCCTTCACAACCTGAAGACAAGTCACCAAGAGGTAAGATGCACAGTTTTACAGGGCCAGAACAATAGACAAATCACAGGAATTGATTTCTTAATTAGAAATAGGGAACCACAGGAATTGCAGGTCCCCCTTCAAGGGACAGTGAGTTTAAAGAGGTAGCATGTAAAGGTAACAGTGAAAATCTAGCATTAAACTGTCTGCTTTAACAGTTTCCTCATTGGCAGAGTCTTCCCTGTGACCTATCACTTCTGCTGCAGCTCTTCTGGGAATTCTTGGTCTTCTCTGTTGGCCAATGCTGTCCACGGCCACTGGTGTTGTCTCTTTACACTAGAGAGAAGGAGTCAGGCAGCTCTGCTGTGAGTTCTGTCTTCTCCACAGGCTTTAACTGAAAATTGGAAGATAGGGAAATTTATCTGCCTTTGTCAGTTAGCTTCAAAGTTCATTTGGTTTAAAAATAAGTCATGAGATGGAGGTCAGCTGCCTTTTCATGCAAATCAATGTCATGGTTTCAACTTAATAATTTTGGTACTGTGGAAATTGTTGCTTATTTGTTGCAGTATATTCTCAAGTTTCTCTGCCTGACCTCTAGATGCTCCAAAAAGTATATGAAAACTGAAGGGTGGAGAAGGGAGAGAGATGTTTATTGTAAACTCTACTAGGATTTTCAGATTTTACCAGTGTAGGTCACGCGATTTTAAAGTTTCAATTTTAAAAACCCTCGGTAATTGTGTCCACTTAAAATGTGAGGACAACAAGGAATTTTCTGAAACCAAATAAATTGATTCTTGCAGTATATTTCTTTGTAGGTACAGACACATATCACTGTGCTTTATGATTATTTTATGTACCAAACCCATAGGAACCAGAAGTAGGGATTTCCTGTCGCTACTCTCAAAACTGATTTTGGAATCTGCCAAGCGTGATGACATTGGAAAACGTAGGCTCAAGGGAATAGAGATAATAGGTTTGTGGAATTCTGTCAAGGTTGCTAGCCTTAAAAGTAGATATTTTGATGCATGATACACATGCATGATGCATGATTGACAAATCGCATTGTCCCTCTGCTCTTTTGGTTGCTTTCCAGTGACAGAATTGAAGCATGCTTTAAGAGTTATTTTGAACTTTTGGAGAAGAGGATTATTCTACATGAGGGGAGGAAAAATACAACCCTCATCCATTTAGAAGAATGTGGCAGAGGAAAGTGTTTACACAGGCTTATGTCACGCTCAGCTGTATACTAAAACAGCTGCTTGCTCTAATTTAAGACTAAGAACACTGACAGTGTCCACTGAAAACACTGGACCTATTGTGTTAGCAGTGCAGATAACCAATAGTTGGCATCTAGGCGAGTGCTTTCTTTTCTTTCTTTTTGATTTTTTTTTTCTCTTTCCTTTTTTTCCTTTATTTTCCTTTTTTTTGCCCATTCTCTCCATGATCCTAGTTGCAGAACCTTTTGAAAGCCATTCCCATTTTCATGCTTTTACACACATATATATGCACATGCGCGCCCTATTTGCCTTACTTTTCACTGTTCCAAAAAATTTTGAACCTGAGGCCATAAAGTAAGAGACCCTAACCTTATTGGTTTCTTCCTACAACATCTAATGGATTGAAAAAAAATTTAAGATTCTAAATTGTAACCTTCAGCTTCAAGTATCCTTTGCTTTAAGCACAGATTTTTGGGTTTAATGATTCACCAGTTGAAGTTATTGTTGGGTTTTATTTCCAGAGAAAAGTTAGGAGCATAGTTTCAAGTATTTTCTTCAGCTACTGGAACCCTCTGCCTGATTTTTAGGGGTTGAAGGCTATGCCCCTTTATGTGTCTTTTTGGCAGCTAAGGCCTCTCCAAAATAGGCAGGCTGGCTTGAAAGGGAACGCTTCTTTGAAAATGCTGAGTTCACAGAACTTTTGAGCAGAGGGCACAAAGCTCAACGTGTTGATTATGAAAGAGGTTTTGTCAGCAAGGTCTCCTGAATCTGCATCTTCACGTATATCTTTCACATTCATAAATGGGCATTTGCTTCTTTTCCCTTAAGGTAATAGAGGTAATGCAAAATTCCGCACATGGTATCTTCTTTATTATTGGTCTCCAAAAGGCTGTCTGTCTGAAGGGATCCTTGTATACACACTGCATGCGAAAACAAAAATCTGAGGGATTCCACTGACCAGACTTCAATAAAAGAGGATACTCAATCTGAAACTACTAACTCATCATGAGAAACTGGATTCTTATCAGACTGAGAAACAAATTTCCACATATTTCATTTCATTTAAAAAATAATATTCATTTTAAAAACCCTCTTAGAAGTACTCTCCTTTCTCAGTGGGAAGGCAGCAGTGGCATGCTATCAGTAGTCATCCAAACTTAAAAGACCAGGCAGCCTGAAAAAAAGAGAAGTCCCACTTCCCTCATCCCTTTGAAGGATCTCCCCTGCTTTATGGGTTAGTGGAAAGAAAATCAGCTGGAGTCAGGTTGGATTTCCAGGGTTCACCAGCCAAGGCAATCCCGGGTTCTCATTGCAACACCAAAATCATGTTTTTATTTCTTGAGAAACTCAAATAACAAGGAAAACCAATCTTTTTCACTCCTGTACGTGTAGAAAAAGTTATAAAGAGAACAGGTAAATAACACCAAATATACTAGTCTACTAGTTTTCAGTTCTCTCAAACTGTGCAGCTCTAGTTGATATGTGACCGTTGATAGTTGACTGTTCAGAAGTAGAGGTGAACAACAGTTATTTAAACTATTATGTAGAGAAGTCTATGGATGGCACATGGAAATATTTTTATTAACAGTATTGGTCATAAGTGTACCAAATCTTTAAGCCATTGTAGGGTATTACATGCTGTCTTTGAAGGAAAAAAAAAAAAAAGACAGACATGCAAAATCTTTGTAGAATAGAACAAAAGAAATTTAGCTGGTACTCTCATTTTTGCATAGCGGGCTTGTTGCACAAGATGCCCTCAAAGTGTTTTGGGATTTTCTGATTTCCCTTATGTTTTTGTAATATGAGTGGTGGTTTGCATTTGTTTTTTTTCTGCTATTTTACTTTCCAGAAGCTAAGATAAGTGGAAGAAGTTCCAGTTGATGGAGAAGATTTGTACAGCAAATGCAAACAAAATCTTTACTAATAGTGAAGGCCATAAGGTTAATAGATATTTAAGAATATATTAACAATTCAGAAGAATGCCTAAAGTTACCTACATTTCTACTTCTTGTTCTCAAAGGTATTGGAAATAACAAAAGCAGTAACACTAAAAAGCAGCCTTTCTAGTGTCACTCAAAGGGGCAGCCTTCAGTCCGATACATAACTGTGAACAGTCTAATAAATACAAACCGTCCCATTTGGAAGCCCCTTAATCATTTCTCAGAGAAAAGGAAAACTCAGAGGGTATATGGAGTGGATACTGTTGTTCCATTTAAATTCTGTCTTTCTCCCAATCTTCCCTCCTCCAGCCCTGTCAAACACAGACTGTTAGAATTAAATGTTCATTTTCTTATGGAAACATTTTCTCCTAGAGACATAAAATTAGAGCTTAGGGAATTTGACTAAAGGTGTGGGGTTTTTTCTTTTCCAAGGTTTTTTATCTCAAAAAAGAAACAGAAGCAAAAGACTTAAAATAGAAATAAAGGAACGCTTACCGAAGAGGACACATATTTCTCCTGAGTTGTTGTGCAAAAAATGTTTTTCAGAGGCAAAATTTATTTCAAATTTATTTCTAATTTGAGATCTGTGTAGCAGCTTATTTAAAGAGATGAAAATGCAGATCAAAGACCCCAAACTGAGAAAAAGATAATGATTAAGATAATTGTGATTTAGATTTAAAGAAGTATTTTTTTTAAATTGTCAAGTTGTTGAGCAGAATCAAACAAGGCTGTGCTGTTTAGAGGGAGAAAAAACCACCTAAGTAGTACTTAGTCTAGCTGCTACTACTTTGCAAGAAATTAAGCTGTTTGCAAAAACCTATTAGACATTACTGAAAATATCTAAAGAAAAACCATCATACATGAGGAAGAGTAGTTCAGCAATACTTTGCCAGACAAGGCTACAGCAGCAATCAAGAGGGTCTCTCTGGAGAACTCCTCCAGGCTGAGTGAACACTCACGCGCAAGTTAAATGGGATATCTGCCTGAAGTTAAATGGTTGGAAAGCAAACTCTATGAGTTTATGTCAATGTGTTCGGGATGCCTCCTGCTACAGGGAGTAATCTGAACTGGATAAAGAGGGAATACAATTATTATTATTTTTTAATTGCTTTAGAAGAGGAAGTTCCTATTCTAAAATCAAAAGTTTTAGGTAATGGGCCCACCTAGAATCTCTATCCAGTGGAAGGACAGGTTACCATGACGGCAGAAAATCAGTTCCCAGATGCTTTTTGAAGGCATAGGAAAACTGTCAGCAGGCTTTAAAATAGAGGTCTCAAAAAAAAATTCCCATTACTGTCAGATCACATGTGCACCTCATGAAACTCTGTTGCTTAGAAAAAACTTTAAAGCACCAGCGATCAACTGAACATAATGGAGAAAATTTTAAAAATCTAAGACCATTATTATTTTAGCAGTTGTGAAAAAGAAAAGGAATTTCTTATCTCTGCCCAGATCATAAGGAAATACATACGAATCAGAGACAACACTTTCAGAAAACTTAGAATGTTTGTTTGTTTACTTTTGCAAGGTTGTACTTCATTTTATGTTTACAGGACTTTAGTGTTTAAAGTCCAGAAAAAGTAATCAGTATGAACTCTTGGAAAAAGAAACTCCACCTCTTATATATGCATTTTTAAAAAATCATGTCCTTCCATATAGGAAATAAGTGCAAGTTAAAATGCGTTGATGATAATTTAAAGAAAAGTATTGACTGTAGTAGTTTAGTATGTTTATCCTTGTGATAAACTTCAGTGTATTACGAGGGATAAACGTACATATATTTTATAACTCTTATAGAGACTACGAAAAATGAAGATGTTTAATGTTGTTAAGATGCATGAGGTAAAAAGGTTTGCAGGTACATGGCAGTACATTTGTATGTAATAGCACAATAAGAACAGGATTATCCTGTGAAGTTTCCCCCTATTTCTATGAGATGATGACTAAGTATAAAAAAATGGGAGACGTTTCCAGCTTTAAATCTGGAGTGGGTCAGGCAGGAGCAGGGAAGCCAGGGAAAGAGCAGAGCAGATTCTTGCAGAGACTGAAACCTGCAAAATGCTCAGGGATCCTCCAAAAAAGGAGACCAACTGGTTCTTTAAGGGAGGGGCCCTTCCAATTTGAACCATTTGCTGTTACTTGCTGGTGCTGGCATCCGAACAGAGTATCCCTCCCTCATACATTCCTTTCTCACTAGATATATAATTATTCCTTTACATGTTGTCATAGTTTTAAGCTCCTGACTCAGATTTCTTAAATACCGTCTAAGACAACTGTGTATTCCCTTCTCAGAAACAAGGATTGAGGATAGCCTGAAAGGAAACACAGTTGCTCTCCATTCTAACCTCTTTTTCTCCATGGCTTGGTGCTCCATGCTCAAGGAGACAGAGGTTCTCTTCAAGATGGAGGTTTTCTAAAGATTTCTTATGATACAATTTTCTTTTAATAAAAAGTTAGGTCTCTTAGACTTCAGTGGCATTTTGCATCTGTCCCACTACCACTGTGGGGTCAGATGGTCACTTCCTTTGTTCCAGAATGACGCAGTTGGTCCCCAGCCTCATCGGTAAGAGTCCCTTCATTCATGCCTACAGCCGCAACGCTTTCAGGCTTTGTGAGACTTGAGAGCAAGCTGTTAACGAAGTCAAACCTTTTCACCTCATCTCTGCCATTGCCTAATGTGGACTCTTGCGGGCAACCCCTTTGTAGTGGCATGTGATGGAAGTGGTTAGGGAGGAGCGCACCCCATTCGGCTGTGCAAGCAGATGGTGCTGGGGTGGAAAGGACGCTCTCAGCCAGAGATTTAATCAATAATCTAGGTCTTACGAACCCACCATGCAGGGATGCAAAAGTGTCCTCATGTAGTTGTGAGACAGACATGTCAATAGTAGACACGATGTTCAGGTTGCCATCTTGTCCGATAGAGGCCTCTCTGCAAACATGGAAGGTGCGAGTTCTCTCAGTTTTTACTCAGGCCAGGGAGACAGTTGATCTGGTTCTTTGCAATTCCTGACAGAATAGGAACAAAGTCCTTTTGATGCCTTTTATTGCCTTTGTTTTTTATCCATCAGAAAGCAAGGAAAAGGAAATTGTTCAAAGAAATAGTAATCGTATAAACATAACCAAAACAAAAGTTTCCTGGCATATTTCAGTTATCCTAGGGAATTAACCAAATTTAACTGCTGGACAGTCTAATTTTGGGGGTCTTCTAATTGTTCCATGCCCTTTCCTTTCATATTTTTCTGGCATATTTGTACGTATTATAGGGTCAAGTTTGAACTGTGGAGTTTGAAATTGTGCACCTGTGGCATGTCACAGGCTCACAGAGTGGTTGAGGTTGGAAGGGACCTCTGGAGGTCAGCTGGTCCAGCCCACCTGCTCAAGCAGGACCAACCAGGGCCAGTTGCCCAGAAGCAGTTTCAGGCAGCTTCTGAATATCTCCAAAGAGGGAGAATCCACAACCTCCCTGGGCAACTTATGCCAATGCTCGGTCACCCTCACGGTGAAAAAGTGCTTCCTGATGTTTGGAGGGAACCTCCTGTGTTTCAGGTTGTGCCCATTGCTGCTGGTCCTGTCACTGAGCTCCACTGAAAAGAGCCTGGCTTTGCCCTCTTTGCACCCTTCAGGTATTTATAGATGTTGATAAGATCCCCCTGAGCCTTCTCTTCTCCAGGCTGAGCAGTCCCAGCTCTCTCAGCCTTGCCTCGCAGGAGAAATGCTCCAGTCCCTTCATCATCTTTGTGGCCCTTCACTGCACTGACTCCTGTATGTCCCTATGTCTTCTATAATGGGGAGCCCAGAACTGGACCCAGCACTCCAGTTGTGGCGTCTTTGGTGCTGAGCAGAGGGGAAGGATCACCTCCCTCGACCTGCTGGCAACATTCCCCCTAATACAGCCCAGGATACCGTTGGCCATCTTTGCGGCAAGGGCGCGTTGCTGGTTTGGTCATTGCTGGTGTTCATTTAGAAACCTGTTGCTTATTTCCCTAAGCTTGCTTCAGAGTAGAATAATCTGTCTTAAGTTGTTTTTTTAACTATTGGAAGATGAAGTTTTGCATGCTTTTCAAGATTATTAGTCTGTCTTTAGGGCAGTGTTTCAAATTTCAAACAGCATGTGAAGTCCTTTTCAAGATCTGAAACTTCACATTATGTACCATTGCTTAAAAGCCAATTAGTAGCTGGTCACTACATAGAAAAAGAAACTATTAACTTCCCTCTTTCAAGTGGTATTTTCTATACTTATAATCTGTTCCTGTACAGGAAAGGGAAACTGGTCTTGCTGGGCTTTCTTAAAAAGGTTTTCTTGAATTAGTGTATTTTAATTAAGAAGTCATTAGAAAACTGCAAGACAAGTTTTGATGATTTTGAAAGACTGTTTCTAATTGTTCTGTATTAATACTAGCATTTTTCAAATGGGCATCTGTTTCCTTATGGTTATTTTTTATTTTCATTGATGTATGCTCTTTTTTAAGGCTAGGACAAATAGTATCTAAATAGATTAATTATGACAGAAGCTGTTGCTACATTAGAAATTGTAGCATTATTTTGGAAGGCACAATCACATGGAAAAACACAGCATCATTTTTTTGAATTTGTATTCTTCCACCCTATCTTCTCTAGGTCCTTCTTGTTAGAAATTCCCTGACTGTGGGCCCCTATGTCTGTGATGCACACACGATAAAGGGGGTAGACATCGTGCTTGGTTTGGGAGGGTTGCTTCATTGATTTTCCTTCAGGTAAAGGTAGACTTCTTTAGAAGTTGTTACAAATGAAGTTTCAAGAGTGTTACGCAGTTTTTCATTTTGGTTTCTGTTTTTCCTGGACAGAACTATTTCTCTTAGGCTTTGAAAATTAACAGCTGAGAATTTCAGTTGTTTGCATGCACCTGAAATAAATTATTTCAGTTGTTTTACGTTGCCAAATAAGACTAAGTCTCCGACATTCATTTTGATTGTGGAAAAGTTTGCTTCAGCAGTTTGCATGTGCATAGTAATTTTTTTTCTTTTGTTCCAGCAAAAATTTCAATCTTGCATTTTTCCTTTTTTTTTTTTTTTTTTTTTTAATGCTGTTTCAGTTTAATTCAGTAGAGGAAAACTTTGTATTATTTCTCATTAAATAGAAAATCTTTTCATTCTCTTTTTTCACTCTATTTGTTGCAACATTAATGACAGATCGTAAGCACAGGTGTGCTGTAATCAATTATGAAACCATTTCAGAAGCTATGTCTCAGGAGAATTGTGCCACAACAGTTTGCAAAAGAAAGATTTGAGCTTAAAATTTTGCAAATTTAGCATTCCTGGTACGTGGAAAACTTAAAAAACATCATGTTGTTTGTTTAGAATATCCCTTCTCCCCAGAAATCCGTGGTGTACCGTGGCTGAAGCATTTTGGATGATTGTTTGAAAATCAGGTGATATATCGATGTTGATTAAGGGAATCTGTGTTAGGGATCTAAATACAACATTGTAGGATTAGCAATTAAAATAATTGCTGTCTTCAGTCTGTTGACTGCAGTTAGATCAGCGAGAGCAATACCACACGTACTCTTTTTTCTGCTGCATCTCTCAGAACAGGTGAGGAATTGGACAGAAAGCAGTTTTCAGAAATGCTCCCCAATCTGAGCATTTCTTTTAGACTTAGATGTCACTTAGACTTAAGTGTCACAGTTGTGCTTTGCAGACGATGCACGCTGCAAGAATACTTCATAAAAAGCGGTATGTACCACTGCAGTTGAAGGAGGACACTTGAAACCTGAACGTGATTTTGCTGCAGTGGGTTATTTAAGTAGTAAGGAAACCTCTGTGAGAAAATGTGGCTCTGTGTAGCTAGGTCTGCTTTTGCAAATTCAACCACTGAAGAAACGTTGTGCTGTCTTGAGAGGGCAGTCATATGGGAAAGTGCGAGACAATGTTTTCCATGTGCCACAATGCAGTATTAGAATTTTTTTCTTTTTTATTCACTGAGCCATAATACAAAATATTTGTATTTAAAGGATTTGTTTCATAGCAGTGTGGTAGACAGATTTTATTTTTGTAGTAATGTATTTTGTATTTGTGAATAGTCTCATTTAATGCATAATTTAAAATGGTCTTTAAAAATTATGTGATGACAACTATTTTGGAGATACAAGCTACACTTAACGTAGCTATTATAGCCTGATTTGACTTAGTTAAAAAGGTTTTACTGCTGCTGAAGGGATCCGTTTCCTATGGTAACATCAGAATGCATGTATAATATTCAGTTATGAGTTACCAGGGATTGTGCTTGTTCATGTCCATCTAAGCAATAGTGTACTAATAAAAAAGGAATACAGTGGTGACTTACTGTGTTGTTCACTTAAAGCACCAACAAAGTTTCAGGTAGTTATTATGTATTCAGTGTAGATGGGACTGTAGTGTAATGCTATATCTGCGTGCCAATCATCACTAATTTTGAAGTGGTGTTTTGAAATGACTGCTCTTTTTTTTTTTCTTTTACTTGAATTACTCCTGGCACAAGTGTTTGGTTTCACGAGTACAGAGGGGGGTTTTTTTATGTTTGGAGGTGTCCATTCTTGCCTACCACAGCAGTGGCAGTGCATTGCCCCCCTTCCATAGGCAAACAGGAGCTTTCACCTGGATCTCCAAAGGAGCAGAAAGAATGAATGCCTTAATACAGTCTCAGGGGGTCTTCTGCCAGGTTATGAATGGCATTCCGAAGTCCACAAAAATTTAAATTCAGGTTTTGATCTCAAGTATTTGTACAGGCCTTTGAGAATGATCAACAAATACTGCTGACCATATCCAGAATAAATATTTTGTACTGCAAAGGGAGAAAAGTATGAGCAAGTGGTTCTTTTGTGGTACAACAACAAGTGTATATATTTTTAATGAAGCTTTCTAGTAATTTCAGTCTCTTACAGTTTATCCTTATTTAAATGTTACAGCATGAAAGAGAACAGCTTGGTCATTCTAAATATATCTTGATTGTTTACTGCAATGGGGTATCTTCTGTGAGGTTATATTTTGCAACCATTTTCATAAGAGGAAATTACTGATTTCATATTTAAGTTGTAACACTCTGCATTTCTATAATGGCACAAATACATCAGCATCATAAGAATACACATTCTGGAAATGACAGTTTATTTGAATCGATAAAATTTTACAGTTCTTAATAACTTACTGATTTAAATCCTAAATGCATTTGGAGGGGAAGAGGGCATGTTCTAGCAGTCAAGAAACCCACAGCGAACTGTTCAGTCAGAACTACAAAATTGATAAATATGATCTCAACGATTATTACAAATACAGCTGCTCATTAATTTTTCAGTGCAGCAGCCTTTCATCTGGAAATGCTGACTCATTGAAATCAAAAGTTTTTAAGAATCCCAGAAAACTTGGAAAAGCATTTCCTAATGAAACTGGCTAAGTGCGTGGCCAGGGAGAGCTTCCAAGGCAGACGGTCAGAGCACTCATCTGGGAAATTTGGATTTCTGCTCTGCCTGGTTCTCTCAGTCAGAGGGCGAAGCGAGATCTCACTTTTCCCAGCGGACCGGCAGGACCACCAACTTGCTGGATTTGCGGGAATTCTCTTTTTCTGTTTTGGGTACTAAGTATAGGCTTAACTCTGATACATGTTGAGATGAAACATACATACTGGGTTTTTTTAAGCACATGTATCTTAAAAAAGTTTTCCCGCTGGAAAAGTGAACAAACACAGCAGCAGCTCTTGGTGGTGTGTCATTTTACTGTCCAAGCAGAAAATGAAGGTCGCTCTATAAGGAAAAAAAATCATAAATCCATTAAAAACGGAGTGTCTCAGCTCGCTTGAGCTGATGTTGCTAAAATGCCTGTCCCCTCAGCACAAAGAGCAATAACCAGGAAATAACAAGGTCAGATGTGCTCTTCATGCCTTTCACTTGCTAGAGAACACTCTCGCCCTCAGCGAGTTTCCTCCCGTAATCACAGCCGACACACCAGGGCCTTTGGGTTGGAAGGGGTGGGGTCTTGGCTCCTGTGCTGCATGGCTGGACCTCGATGTGTTGTGCTGATCTGTAATCATTTACGTGCTGCATACTTCCATACGTGATTCCATAGTCACGCGTGTTACTCTGCTAAGTATCCTGACAACTTGTAAAGGGCAGGGGGAAAAAAGGGCTCTTCCGGACCTGGTTCTTACGGAGAAGTTAGAGAATTTAAATAGCAAAAGAACATCTATGCGGCGATGTGGAATAATTCTGCTGTGTTTCTCAAGATGAGGATAGGAGTTTTAGGTCTAGCGTATGCCAGGAGAGGATAATATGAAAAAATATAAGAGCGTTCCTCTTTCTGAATTCTAAGAAAAACATAGCCCTAAGTAAAACTACCTCATAAATAAGGTCTCAAGTTAGTCTTGTATGAGAAACTGAATAAAAATAAAGAAGTTATGTTCCATATAAAGAATAGTTTCAAAATTCCTTGACTGTAGAAAATATTAATTCTTATAAACGGAGTATCGCTTAGGAATTTTGTTGAAATAAATAGATTCCTAAAATGGGGATTCATGTCTTTATTTGACGTTTGTCCCAGCTCCTCATCAATCCTTTTGGGCAAAGCCAGAATCAAGTTACAAAAAACAACTTTCTATTTATCTCTGCAGTTTAATCATTTGCAAATTATCATTCTTACTGATAGCGTTCATAATAAGCTACTTGTGTAAGCATGTGTACATTCCACTGAATGCATTTTTCCAGTTATGTGTGTGGTTCATTTATGATGATTAGGAATTGCAAACGTAAGTCCTGGGTTGAGAATTCTGTGAAAGGTTTACAAAATGTTTGCATTGTCTTTATGCAAGCATATATATAGAAATCAAGATATTGCTTGCATTCTTCTCATGCAGTGGTGTTGCTAAATTGAGAAAAAATGTGGGTTTTAGCAGCAGCTGAAATTTGATTTATTTTGTATTAAATAGTGCTAACTTCTGAAGTGGCAGGTCAAAAGGGGAAAAACAATTTGATGGTAAATAATTAGGGAATATTTTTAAATTAGTATTTCAAATGTGAAATTAAATTTGGCAGTTGGAACAAAACATAATAGATATGTTTTGGCTTTCAGGATTAGCAACACAGACTATTGTGTAAAGTCATCCTCTTTTATTTCTAGAGTTACAAAATAAGAATCATTTTTTAATTTGATTAATGATGATATAAGTTGGAAAGCGAACACAAGACTGTTCCAGAACCAGTGAAGGAAATTGCAGGCAATTCTCACCACAAGTTACATATTGCTTATCAGCTAGGTTTTTTCCTCTTACAGTGCATTCTTATCCTCCCTTATTTTTGAAGACATACAGCACATATTGGTTAAGAAAAGTTAACCTTCAGCTGAAAAAACACCTGAATCTGATAATAGCCATTCAAGTGTATTGCTAGACTTTAATAAATTTCTGCAACTAGTTGTCAATAGATATTTATTTGTTTTCTTGCTCTATTGATTAATAGGAAAGAAAGATTACAGTAAATTGTTTCAGTGAAATTGGAAATTACAGTAGGGAGTGTCCATTTAGTCAAAGTCTAAACAAACCTTAAAGCCTAATCGATAAAGTGAAGATACATTATAATATGTGAGCTAAGGTGAAGTAAAGCTTACTCTAGAAACCCATAGCATAGGGAGAGCAGAACGTTGAATGTTGGAAATCATGGAATGCTTAAATTTTTTTCATTTTATTCTTTCTACTTTAGCTATTGCAAATGTGCTTCTTACCTTATCAGCAAGAAAACAGAGTTGTGACATACTCTACCAGGTTAATTGGATGTTCATAAAATTGCGAAGGGAGAGGAAACCGTGTTTTCAGTGACCGTATTCAGTCCATCATTTTCTGTGAAGTTTTCACTTGTCTCTTGCTGTTCTTTTGTTTTCTCCTTGACAGTTTGCATTGTTAAAATCTGAAGATAAACCCTTAGAACCAAACTTGCACACTTGTTCCCCCTACCTTTAAATATGTAATCAGAACGTGTTCCTTAAATGTTCTTTAAATTTATTCTCTATCACTTTGTGAAATGCACATCAAAATGCATTACCTTAGGCTTTAATATTGGCCTCTGATTGTCTTACAGCCATTTCAACCTATTTATAAGCCTAGTTTTACACCAGGTTTTGTTATTTGGTTATTTGTCACAGTGCTTTTTAAACTATCTGCTACAGGTTTGAGTTGCACACACTGATACGGCTCAAGTGAAATGCTTTCCACATTAAAGCTTATAGTTGATTGAGAGGTCTTTAGGATTTCAGAAATTGAATGAAGAAACAAAAGATTTGTGAATGCCAGGAAAATAATTAAAATCACTCTTTTATGTAACACTTTGTTGCAAAATACTGTAGAAGTCACAAGACAGCATCAATCAGGGCATTTTTATAATTGCTAGAGGGTCAGCTGTGATGGTTGTAAATTCTTATCAAGTGAATAAATTAGTTATTAAAGCTGACCTTTCTTTCGTCAGGTTTCAAAAGTTCCTCTTAAGAATGCTTAATTTCCTGTTAGGAATTATTTTTTTCCCTATTCAGATTATTTGGAATGCTTTATTTCTCTCCAGACTGTCTCTTCCTTCTCCCTCTCCTCCCAGCTGTATGGCAAAATAGATAACCAATTAAAAAATACAAAAAAAAAAAAAAAAGCCAAACCATCCCAACTATTCCTCATGTTAGAGGAAGTTGCTTTTTTAGCATGTTAATGAGAGGGAGTTCCTCACCTGAGAAGACCTCTAGTGATTTTCTTTTGCTCAGGAATATACTTACATCTGCACTGGG
This sequence comes from Tringa tobata, assembly GCA_033628505.1. Classification (NCBI taxonomy): domain Eukaryota; kingdom Metazoa; phylum Chordata; class Aves; order Charadriiformes; family Scolopacidae; genus Tringa; species Tringa tobata. The sequence goes on from JAHREE010000069.1 coordinate 16,388,123, forward strand.
ATTCTCACTGTCATTGTATATCGCAGCCCTCCCATGCAGAACGGCAGGACTTCTTGCCCTGACCTGTGGCCCTGTGACAAAGCCCACCAGGTTCTCCACACCCTATGGTAGCACCATTGATTTGTCCGTTATGGATTTACTTGTACTCTCTGCATGAAGAGCACCATCTCCTTGTCTTTCCCTGGTCCGTCTGCCTTTGGGGATCGGACAGATTGTATCAGCATCTCTAGCCCTGCCATGAGCCTGTGGAGCTACAACAGTTAATACTAGTTAATAGTATGTACCTGCTTGCTAGCTGGTACAAAAGATCTGTTAAATTACTACTCATAGGCTAGATCTCATCCATATCATAGGAGCTTTAGCAGTATGAGAGAGGAGGTTGAAATATGCCACTGATGTAGAACTTCAGTGCTGCTTAATTGTGGGACCTAAACCTAAATGCATTCCTGAAGAGCGTTTCAAAAATTTATCCTTCTCTAAAGGGGAGGGTTGTTGCGTCTGATATAAATTGGAGTACAGTCATGTTCTCCAGCCAATTTGTTAAAGAGGATGCATTATGTAGTTCTAAGAAAATTTTTCCCCAAACCTGTACTTTAGCTTAAAAAAAAAAAAGACAAGGGTAAAATCCGACCTGGACAGAAGCAGTCATTGTAGTGACCAGGTGATCAGGTTCCCATCTCAGGTTCTTCTCTCTTCTGGAGGATTCACTGAGGTAAAGTCAGATGCTTGTAAGATTCCCGTTTCTCCTTTTGCTCTCCTTGTTGGTGGCTTCTCCTCCAGAAAGTAAGGAATCTTTCTCCCATGCTACCTGCATTATTTCCTGTTTCTTTTTTCCTCTTTGTTGCACACACTACCCTTTTCCTCAAGTAGCCAGGGAGAAGCTTCTCTTTAAAGCTTCTACCCCTTTTGTTGAGCAAAATCTCCGGTTAAGCAATCTTCCACTCCCTCAGATGTTTCGGTCAGAAAAACTGATTTGTCCTTGGCAATAGCTATTTATTTTTGTCCTAGTACTCTGCAGTCGAAGTGTTATGATTCTTGTTCATTAGCGTGTTGCCCACAGTGTCGGTGGTTTTGGGAATCTGGCTCAAATATATAAAGTTTAATATAAAAAATATTTCAGAAGCAGAAATTGTTTTTCCAAATCATCTCCAAAACCCATTATTGCTGCGTTTGAAACTTGCTTAGGTAGTTTGTTAGGGTTACTGCATGGAAATTTGCAGGAAAACTCATATTCACTGTGTATTTTGTATTTTTTCATTATTTATGTGACTATAATTGCTTTTTAAAATTTGTTGGGGTAAATTCAAGCGTTGAGGCCTAGTAATCCAATTTAATGAAGTAACTATGGTATGGGGATATTCAAAGGATATTTTTAGTATTTTTTATTTAGAATCAACTTTTTTTTCATTTCTTTTGACCTCTCAAATATGTTACTAATTCTTCTATTCCTTGACATATACCCTTGCATCTTGTCCTCTGGTACTCATCTGGAGACAGTGTAGCTGCAGTGGGACACAAAGTCTCTTTGTACTGAAAAGCCAAAGCTTTTGTGGTTCGGTTGGTTGGGTTTCGGGTTTGGGCAGGGCTTTTGTATTGGTTTTATCTGATGGGTTGGTTGGTTTTAGAAACATATTCAGGGGTTAGTTTGTCAGTGACAAGGGACATGGCAGAAATATTCTCAGTTCATATTTGCACTGCTCTAGAGTTGCAAAAAATAACATAAAATCCAGCAGCATACTTATCCTATGCATGGTGAATGCACTAACAGGGACTTGTGTCATTTCTGTCCAAAGGGTTATCCAGTTGTTCAGTCCAAATCACCTCCATGAACAGGTATTTCCAGTACTGTACTGTACTTCTGGCAACATAATTTGCTGCCCTGATAGAATATTTAATAGTTTTCAGCTAACTGGTAGAATAGTTAATAAAATGGATAGCAGTACACTGGGTTTTCCTCTTTACCATTTCTGCAGCGATCCTGATAACACTAAGACTAAGCTTATTTTTAGAAATAATTTATAAAGAAACATCTCAAAGACAGAGAGAACAAAACTCTTGAAGAAAAGGCAAAAGCATGCTATATCTCTTTCAGCAAAGAATTAAGTTATACTCTACCAAAATGCACTGGCACTGCATTATATGCTTGCACTGGCTCTTTGAGTGATTTAAGCAAGATACATAATCCCAGGTAAATTTAACCGTCTGAAAAGTCAGTGTAGTGATTTAGTATAGAGCTATGACATGCTTCAGTTGCAACTGAAGTACTTTGTGACCTATGCTTAATAGTCTTTTTGGAAGTGCACACAAATTTTTCTTACTGTTTATACTTAGCAAAAGCTATGGAAAACTGTTGTTTTCCATGGGACATCAGTGTAGAACTTCTTACTTAACTTACTAAAAATAGATAATTTTTTTTCATATATCCTAAGAAGTCCAAGTTGTTTTGTAAAGCCAAAAAGAATGGATCAGTTATTCCATTATTTAGTGCTGTATTTCAGTTATCTGTCTTAAAGGTTTCGACTCTAAATGAAGTAAAATGTAGTCTGTTTGTATGCATCAAGCTGTGTTTTCCTTGGGCTCTCTCAGTGCCCAGACCAAGCTTGGACCCCCCCAAGCCTGAGGCAGGTGTGCAGATCACTGCCTCTCCTGGGGCACTGGCCCCTGGAAAGAGAGGGAGAGCATTTTCAGGGAGCTGCTCCATGTGGGGCATTCACCCCATGGGGTGGGCATGTGCCTCTGGAGAAAGCCAAGAGTGGGCCTCTCTGTCATCCTCTGGCTTGAGCATCCCAATAATTTGGGCTGATAGCGTGGGAGCCCCAGGTTAGACAAGAGGTGGTTGGGTTCTTTTACAAGCCATTGGGGAAAAATCAGTGCATCTGCAAGTAAACTGTATACTTTTCTTTCAAGACTTTTAAGATGTTCGTGCTGACACTAAATACTCTGGCTGTGGAAGAGCAGATTGGAGGTTGATATGCAAAAATGTGTATTAATCATACATGTGCTAAGTTTAAAAATATGTTTTATTTCTGCTAGATTTTTATTAAGGGCTGATGAGTAGCAAAATAAGAAAGAGGAGGGAAATGTTTTCAGATTTCAACTCTTTGTTTTATCTGTTTACTTAATATTTTAAAAAGAGGACTTGAAGATGAATGTGAATACTTCTGTGTTTGATGACATGTAATCTAGTGATGTGGTCCTACAGCAGCTGTTTTCTATGAGGTACGCTAGATAATCTGTAGGTTTTCTAAATTAGTTCCTGGAAATTTTATCTTTCATTTTGCTAAGAACATTATGAGCAGATATCATTACAGTTGCTACATGGGAATACAGTGTGATATAGCAGTAAATTACATTTGGGAGTTGCTAAAGTGGCTATAAATCTGCAAACAGAAAATTTCCAAGACAGAGGTTTTCCTCTGCATTTTAGAATGTACCAGATTTATACCGCACTAAAGGAGAGTAATTTTATGTATACAGAAGGATGTTTTAATTGTTCTTAAAGTTGCAATTGGAATTTCTTGATTTAAACTAATTTAAAAAGTTCAATGACATTTAAAAATTGGTAACTGTGGATTATGTTTGCCAAGAGATGTATTTTGAGGACTAAAATTTAACAGGGACCAATTGTCTTTATATATGCATATATAATGGATCAAAGCAGCATAGCTGTGTATTCTGACAAAAGCAGTTTTTCCACCATCAAATCATGCTTTCTTTTTGCATGATGCAATTAAGGTATCAGAAGCTCGCTCCTATCAAATATTTGTGTTTACGCTAGATTTTTGCTTTTACATTGCTGCTGTTTCACAGGTATGAATTTCTCACACACTGATCAGGTGTAATTATTCTACTAAGACAAGACAGTTTACACTGCCATAAAAATTCTTGAGTTTTTTAAATACATAAAAACTCTATTCTCGTGGCTGTTACCTAGGAAAGATACCTATTTTATTTCAAAGATTTCATTTATTTAATGTTATTCCATCATATCTTTCTAGTCATTTTTCTCCGTAAAAAGGATGAAATTTTTCTGTTACAATTCTGCTGTCTACAGTCTTTTTAGCAACTTAATGCAGTTTTCCTTTTGAAAATGTTTAGTTTGTTCCACTTGCCGGAAGCCAGTTGACAGAAGCCACTTAACATTTTTGATGAACTATATTAAGTTGGTTCAGTTAGCTGTCTATTCTTTGGCATCTATTTTAGAAAAAGCCTTTATGTGTTTGAAATACAAAAATGGATATTCTGGCTGCCTGTTGCTTTACCAAAAAACTGAAGTGTCTCTTGAATCTTGCTGGCCAGTTTGCTTAAGTAGAAGCAGGTAAGTTTACCTTGTTTGTCTTGTCGCTTGCTTCTAAAGGGAAAACCACTTTTCAGTATTCTCTTGATAATACGTATCTTTTAGTTTACCAGCTCGTACCATATATCTAGTAATGAACCAGACAGTAATTGTGCATTAAGGGACTGTCAGCGTTGACTTGTAATTTACAGGTGTATAATAAACAGATATGATCATGGATCAATTATTGACAATAGACAACTATGTTTATTTATGCTATTTTAAGGTTTCCTTGCACGCCTCCGTATTATCTTTATGTGTGCTGGATTCTGTAGCTATTGTTGATCAACTGGGGCGCTGTGATTGCCCTTGTTTCTATTAGAAATCTAGAAATAAGGTATCTAGAAATAAGGTGTCGCAGTCACTAATAACAGAAGTTTAAGACTGCTGTGGTACTAAAGTGCTATTTTAAGAAGCCAGCATTTTAACTAAGTTTTGAGTAATTGTTGAGGGGAGACCAGCAGTCTGGTTAGGCTGTGTTGAGTGTTCTGCCAACCTGCTCACCAAGAGCAAATGATGGCACTTGGCCGGTGCCTATTTTCAAGATGCTGGTCTGCAGCAACAGAATGCAAAACTGTGCTGAAAATAAGTGGCAATAACTGTCTTTCCTTGAGAAGAAACTGGGGAGGAATCAAGGAGTTCCCCCAGTTTCATTCTGGTAGCTGTGTTAGGCTTGACACAGGACTAGTAGTATTTAGGCTCCAGACCATCCCAAAACTAAGTCAGTTTGAAAAGCCTTGTCTCATCTGTGATATCTGAAGTTGCCAATGGCTATGGGAGCCTTGCATAAGAGTTATAGTTTATGTACTAAAATTCTAAAAGCATCAGAAGGTTCAAATTAACATCAGGGTCCCATTTCACCGTGTGACTGAGGATGCAAAGGCAAAATGTCCTCTAACCGTGCTGAGATTTGCTGCAGCTCTGCGGCCTACATGCGCTCAGTGCAAAGCCGTCCTGTGTGGGAGACCATCCACCTCTGAAGGACAGAGGTAAATACTACGCAGTGGGGGTAATCATTCAGAAACCAGGAGTTGTACAAATGCAATGCAAGAAACAATTATCATAGAATCACAGAATCATAGAATGGTTCGGGTTGGAAGGGACTTCAAAGATCATCTAGTTCCAGCCCCGCTGCCATGGGCAGGGACACCTCCCACCAGACTGGGTTGCTCAAAGCCCCATCCAGCCTGGCCTTGAACACTTCCAAGGATGGGGCATCCACAGCTTCTCTGGGCAACTTGTTCCAGTGCCTCACCACCCTCACAGTAAAGAATTTGTTCCTAATATCTAATCTAAATCTCCCCTCTTTCAATTTAAAACCGTTAGCCCTTGTCCTATCACTACACTCCCTGATAAAGAGTCCCTCCCCATCTCTCCTATAGGTCCTCTTTAGGTACTGGAAGGCTGCTCTAAGGTCTACCTGGAACCTTCAGTTCTCCAGGCCAAACAACCCCAACTCTCTCAGCCTGTCTTCATAGCAGAGGTGCTTGAGCCCTCTGATCATCTTTGTGGCCTTCTGCTGGACCCATTCCAACAGGTCCATGTTCTTCCTGTGCTGAGAACTCCAAAGCTGGGATCTCCAGATGGGGTCTCACCAGATGGGTAGAATCACCTCCCTCAGCCTGCTGGCCACACTTCTTCTGATGTAGCCCAGGATGCATTTGGCTTTCTGGGCTGCAAGTGCAGTTGATTAAAATTAAATATTTTTTAAATAAAAAATACAAATTTTTGTTTAAAATTTTAAAAACTAAAACATTTTAAAATATAAAAAATTAAAAGAAATCTCTGATATATTTCAAGACAGTTTCTAAAAAGTCAGTGAAGATGTTAGAGAACTTTTTATAGATTTCTGAGGGACAAAAATCATGGTTTATATAGTGGATGTGAGTGTCCTTTAGTTTTGAATTGAAAAGTCACAAAACTCCGTTATGTGGATCATTATTCTCTTGTGAAGATCACTCTGTTCTTTATCCACATTTTATTATAGTTTCTTGTAAAGAAACCTGCATGCAAAATTAGCACTCTAAGAAAAGGATAATAAGCAAAAGATTTTATTTTTTAGTTCCTGGTTTAAGTGCAGCATAAATACAGTTTTAAAGTGTGATCCTGGTGAAAGCAAATCCTGAAAGCAAAGTTTCTAAGTGAATTTCCTCATCTTACAAACTGAATCTGTCATGAGGTTATCTGTATAAATAGCTTAAAAAAGTGTATCGAATGTCTGTTTAATTAAATTATATTGCATTAAAAATAAAACTTGATCTATAAAGGGTAGATAAGAAAGCCACAACTTGCAAATAGAAACAACTGCATATCAGGAAGGCATTTATGTTTAACCAAATGTGTCCTACACCCAGCATGACCGATTGAAAAACTCGTTGGAGTCTCAAGTTGTCCAAGTCAGTATCTTTTTTTTTTTTGCTGGAAATAAAACAGCTTTTCCTTTTTGTACTTAAAAATCTATTGTTTGCTTTAAAAGTAAATATTCTCCAGATATGTTGAACCTATTTCACAGTGTTAAGGTGTGGACTTGCTACAACTGATAAAGAATTTCATTTCTAGTATTTATATGCATTATTTGGGTTTAATTGCAGGAAAAGTCTTTGATGGCAATAATGAAGAAGTCTCTTTCCCTCACTAGTGATGTGCATTTCAACTTGGAAAATTAAAAAAACCATGGATCAATGGATCAGTGGGCACATAGAGAGGAAGAGGTTCTGGGGTGTGTTTGTTTGTTTGTTTAATTAAAACTAACTACTGGTGATTTTACTACCTTCAGTTCTCAAAAGTTTATGTTTGGTTAAAGGCTACACTGTGCAATGTACCTGCTCCTAGTATCCTTCAAGGAGATATTTGAAGAGTTGGGAATAGCCTGTTTGTGTTCATAGCCCAGCCATATCGTCTCTTTCAGTCATTTCACAGGAAGCAAGAGATCTGAAAAAAAGTGTCATGTGGAATGGAGTTTCCCTAGAAATCTAGAGTGATTGTTGCTGGAAGGTGTTACTTCTCTGTTTCATTTTAGAGTCGGTTGGTTGGTTTTTGTAACAGAAGGCAAAAAAAGTCCTTGTCTGTAGGCCTTATTCACAATTTGCACGTATCTATCTGAGGTTTTCTCTCCAGATTCAATTGAAGTAAGTTAGTTCACATTTTTGGCCTGCTAGGTGTAACATCCAGTAGCTTGTTTTTGTTCATGTGCAACCAGCCATATTGCGTGGAGGTTGCTGATGGCCCAGTGGTGGCTCAGACAGGCTCTATGGCACAAGTAGTTTCTGAAGGAAGCTGGGAGAGAAGGTACAGGGACGCTACCTGGGGACTTGCTTGGTAGTCTCACCTCAGTTGCTGCAGGTTGTGGGGGTCTAATATCAATGAGTTCAGACTCACTAGTTCTGTGTTTTAACTTCAGCAGGCAATGCTTCAGTTGGTGGCAGCTTGATTTTAATTAAACGGAAGAAATGTATTTCCTACCATTTCTGAGATGAGCGTGAATAATTTCTTTCTGTTTAAGGAGCTCTGGCAATATTTGCCTTTTAAACTGAGGGAATTACCTGGTTTTATTATTTCACTCAATTCAATTATTTTATCTCATGTCCCTGCTTCAACATCATGTATTGAGATTCATTAACAGTTCTTTGGCAGTCACAAGACACTAATCATCTGTTTACAATATTGATCAGCAGCTTTCATGTTAGATTACATTTGAAGTGAGAAATAATCCTGCAGCAAATAGTAAATAAAAGACTGGGAAGAAAGGGAAGAAGCTAGTTTTGGCTATATAAAGTAGCTTTTTCACATGTTCTGGAAACGTCTGCATCTCAATAAGCTGGATGCCCTTAACTTTCAGCTCTGAAATTCCAACAGAATTACCCATCCACAAGGTGTTCATTGTCTCTGGTCATCCATACTCATAAAAATAGAGATTTCTATTCTTACAGAAACAGATTTCTGTTGATTTCAAGGCAGTTTCTGTGTTGCAAGAATATTTATGGGCTAATAAAAAATACTTAGGTTCTGATGCCTCAGCAATTTCATTTGTTACTGTATATACGTTCTTTCTATATTATACATAGTAGCATGTTATTATCTCAGTTCTTCAAGATGACATACTTTGCAGAATAGAAATGAAGAACTTCACTAGGAATTAAAATCTTACTTTTCTGAAGACACTAGCTAAATTTCTTCTGAATTAATATGAAAAAGTTGATTTCTGGGGCTTATCAGAATTAGATTCATGGGGGCTGGCACTAGGAGAATGTTGAAAATTATATAAAATGTGGCTGAGATTTACTTAAAATCTGTGTTACTTTTTAGATATTCATTAAGACACCTTAGTCTTACTGAATAATAAGATAGTTCTGCATCTATAAATGTTGTGAGCACATGCCTTCAAACAATGGGGTTCCTTTAAAGTATATTACTTTCAGATAGTCAAAATTACTAGTTCCCGCAGTTTTATCCACAGTCTTTTCCCAAAATAGCTCTTAAAGGCAACAGCAGTCAAATAGAAAAGACATTTTTTTTTTCCTTTGGTATCCTTATTTATATACTTATATCTACATTTGATGTTGTTAATTTCCAAAAATTTGTTTGCTGAAGCTCAATTTAGTTTAGTCACAGAGATAAAATAAAGACCTGTATTTCCTTTTCCTACTATTATAAATATTTCAGAATGAATAAGTTACTGTGTTGAGGCTAATCCAGGTTTTGCACATGGATGAGGGCAGGAAAAGTGTCAAAGAAGAGAGATAAAGTTGAAGAATTTAGATAAAACTTGTGGAGAGGATTAGGAGGCTAAATAGATCTGGCGGCAGCGAGTTGACTTTTCCATTACTTTCTGATTTAATTATGAGAGTTGCCTAAGTTGTGGATGCTGCCTGTTAGTCACATGATGCTGCCAGCATTTATTTCCGAATCAAATCTATAAAAGGAAATGAGAGTTCTTGGTCCTTGCAAACCACTTGTCTGGTAGGAAATCACTTACAAATAATAAAGTGCATACTAGAGCATGAAATAGTTCCTTGATGTATGACCTTCAAAACTTGCTTAAGGAAAACAGTTGAAGCTGTGAGTAGTAGAAACTTTTGGTACTGTAAGAATTATAAACTGCAGGCTGGTGTTTTTTCAGCTCGCTCCACGGTTGTCCTCACTATGGAGCTGTATTTACAGGAGCGGCAGGGGTTCCCTATGGGCAGGGGCTGGAGAGCTGCCTGGGGACAGGAGAGAGCCACGTCCCTCAGCTTTGTACTCCACCAGTCTGACTTACTTAGGGGTGTCCCCACCATCTGAGTCATGACAACCGAGGCAGACGTGTAAGAAGGGCCAAGAGCACCGCAGGAATAACTCACAAAGGAGTCAAGTTCTCGTCATCAAAAGGTGACAAAATGCACATTTAGCTGTATGTCTTCAAAGCAGTGGGCAAAAATGAACTGCATGATTTTCACTGCTGGGTGAAATAGTAATCCACTAGTGGATCACAATTTTTTTCTACCAATTTGTGCCAAAGCGCTTTGTGACATGGGAAAGGCAACTCCCTTACTATACAGCTAATAAAAACGTGATCTGATACAGCACTGCTTGAGAGACAAAACTGTAGGGGATTCAGATCCAACTCTGTCATTTTACAGCATGTACGTTGTTATTTTTATTGGCCTGTGTTTTGAGGAAAAAAAAAAAGTCTTGATAATATTTCCTGCCGTGAAATGTCTGAAGTTTACCAATTTATAATACATGTCTTAGAGCAGTACTTCTCACTTCCATAACAGTCCCTTCATCGGGGATTGCAGAGTGGTTTGTACATATTCACTGACTGGATGTTATATTGACTTCTAAGAAAATGAAGTATGATGTTCGGGTAAGTTTATTACACAGAGGCCCAGGAGTTAAACGATTTCAGAACCAGAAGCAGTAACAAAACAGCTGTGGGTTGATTTGCCATCCTCTACTCCGAATAGACTCTGCTTTCTCTAGTCTTGCCTAATTAGATAAAGATTCAAATTTTGACATATAGAAACTGTGCACTTTTGCAGAGCCATTATTGCTTTTAATAAACAAACAAACTGCAAGCAAACATCTCCCAATACAGGTGACACGCAGGCTGTGTGTTTTTCAGTGATTTTTCCAGTTTGAACACTCAGTGCTCTACAACGACCTTTGTAATCACTGTTTTGATTGCAGGGATAAACCACCTGCTACCAAATTTTGTTGAGTTCTGAGATATTTCTGATTCTTCTGGTTGGTCAGTGCCATGAAGTTTTGTTTGTTGTTCGGCACTTGCAGATTTATCTCATGCTTTGTCACCATCTGTTGTCCCCAAAAAAATTCTTCTTGAGGGAATTGTAACAATACTTACCTTTTTCTTTTCACAAGTGCTGCAGAAATGCAAAGGACAGCAATGTTGCAGGATTGTGTAACACACCTGTAATTACTTTCACAAATAGTTTGAGAGTTGTGGTTTTTTTAAATGAAGAGCTTTATGTGCGTTCAGGGAGAAATCCTAACATAGACAAAACCAAAATACCTTCAAGGAAAAGAATGTGCGTGAGCTTTGCATCCTCAGCAAAACATGGTTTTTAGGCACTACGTACACTAAGTAATTTGCTTAAATTATTTCTCCTACTTTCCTTAGTAGAGAGCCTGATAGCCCCCTCAAAATAGCAGGTAGGCAGCAGCGTTCAAGGATTTGTGATGGCAGACTGAAAGTTGAAATACACAGTTAAAATGGAAACTAGAAGATTGAATCAGAGGTTTTTGTTTTAAGTGTGATAAAAGCTTCATTGTCTAGCTCAGAAAAAAGTCATTATTTGATTAGTAGCGAAGAAAAACATGGAACTGCTCTTTGACTTATAATGCATTTTTGTCCTGAAAGGCTGTCTTATCCACACTGCTGGCCCCAAAATACTGAGAAAGCACAAAATCACGGTTTTTGTTTTGTTTTTGCTAGTATGAGCTAAAGAACTTTCAGACCTTTTTTTAGTGTTTGACACATACGAGTTTGAAAAAATGTATTAATATATTTCTCAGACTTTGTAGATGAGTTCTGTGGTCCACGAAAGTGAACTTGTTGATTTCTATAAAATAAGATGGCAGATGGAACATGTTTTTAGCAGGCAGAAATAGAACTGTTAAGGCAATCAGGCTGATACCTTAACTGTACACACTTCTTGGAAATATAGTGTAGAGTAAGAGCTTAAAAGTCAAGTCACAAAAATAGTTCAAGAAAGGGACGTAGAATGTACTGTGCTGGTTGCACTCCTGGTTTTTGAACATTGTCAACGAGCTCCATAATTCATGTTTTGTCTAGATGCGGTGGCATGTGGTAGCTATGTGAAAATGGTGCTTTTATACCGTTATAAATGCTGTTTGTTTCCCCTGCTTCTTTCCTTACACTTCCAAGTTGGGTAAGATTCTCCTAGGAATTAATAAACTCATTTTGTTTTCTTGGAACATAAGATGCCCCAGCACAAGTGTGTTCTGTGAAGGTGATATTTACCATTCTCCCATGTTCAGTGCAGGCTGATCGTGCTTCAAGGCTGTTGCTTCCAGCCTAAAAAACAAGTCCAATGAACAGGGAGAGAAAGTAGTTCTGGATGTATTTTTCTGTAACTCTCTTGATAGATCCAAAGTTAGGTTTCAGAAGAGGGTTAGAGGCCAAACTGCTGCTTTGCCTATCAAATGAGTCACTACCTAGCAAAGTAATTGCATTGATTATTGCACACCCACAAATTACAACAGAAAATACCTTGCAGGGGGTGGAGGTTGTACTTTTCCTAAAGGTTTCTGTATAATTAATCTACCGTAAATGCTGGTGCTTTAGAAGCATCTGAACCCTACTGTGAAGCATGGTCCTTGCGTGCCAGTTGACCAATCCTACATGGTTTCAGTGTTTCTCTGGCTAGTGTTTGGGTGCTAATGATGGTTTTGACGCCACTGCTGTTGGAAAAATTCAAGTCATGTATTCTGCTTTTGTTTTTAAATTGTAACTCTGTTTGCCTGTCTTTGTTGTGGGCATTAGGAGTTTGAGCAGCTGCATTATGTATACCTACAGCAAAACAGCTCCCTTGTTAGGCAGAACGTTTCATAAAGGATTAAGAAGTGGAGCTGGCTGAGCCATAGGGGACACTTTTGTCTCATAAACAAGAGGCTGATTATCAAGAGACTGTACTTGTTTGTGGAAGAGGTAACTGAAGGAGGTTTCCTTCTCTCTTGGGTGTCTTACCTGGTACTTTACCCCATAATTTCTGCATTAAGTCCATTTAAAAAATCTCTGTTTCTACAGCTTACAGTTCCACTCAGTAAATGTTTGTGGGTGACGAGTATCTTTAATAGAAAATGAGTTGGTACACTTCCCACAAGCAAACCAATAATAATTGGAGGTGCTGGGGCAAATTGTCGCTCACTGTCAATTCTGGGTTTCTGGTAACATCAGTTTACAACCACCTCAGTTAAACACTGGGTTAAGATTCAAGTCAAGATCTGAAAATTAAGATTGCCTATGCAACGCCTCTTTTTTAGATATTTTTTTTTCCTATGAGGCCCTGAGTCTTGCATTGCAGAGAAAAGCCCAGGCAATGAAAAATAAATATTATCCAAAAAATTGCAATAATCAGTTGTTTGTTTGACTTAAATTAATCTCCCTACTGCCTACCTGATCTGTTGCATAGCATGGAAGTACCGTTTTTTTTTTATTCTCATCATTCACCCTTAGGCCCCAGGTATTATTCCTGCAAGTTTATTAATTCAGCAAGTTTGCATTATCACTTCTATTATATGTTATTTATAGTATTGCTGTACATACTTAAAACAAAAATCAAGATGGTTTGTTCTTCACTACATGCTAAAAAATCTTAGCTGTTGGATTATATTACGTTCAGCTGCTATGTATATATCTTATAGAAAGATAATCATATGCGATTTAAAGGCTTCAAGAGATTAAGGAACTACTGTGTATAGCAGCACCATCCTATTTGGAGATTCAGAGATACTTATACAGGGTAAGCACAAGGGTAGAGTGTTGAAATGTACAAGGATGTGTCAGTAGCCTCCACAGGGAAAAGCAGTTTTCTTTCTTTAACTAGATTTGTAGCTCTGTAATGATTGTGTTGGTCATTATGTTTAGAAACACAGAGATTTTTCTGTGTTGGCTTTTTTCCCCTTCATTCTTAGCAGGTATGGTGTAGAAAAGTCAAATTTAAAGCAGAACCCAGTCACAACAGCAATGTTGGGTAAGTTTGCTACCGATTCCAAATGCACAACAAATGAATAAGAAAATAAATATAGAAAAAAAAAAAAAAACAGACCCTAATGGATACAGGATTGGAACTCTCAAATTTAAATTGCCCTAACCTGAGTATCTGAGAACTGTTTGCAGCAACAGACTCCTGAAGCCACAAAAGAAGCTTTTGCTTTATCCTGTTAAATTCCAGGTTTTACTTGGCTGAAATATATACTTTTTAAAATTGCCATTCTTTTGTTACTTTACATGGCTTATACTACAAAACCCAACAGAATACTGATACTCTAATCGGATTTGTGGCATCTGTTGCAGCCAGCGTGGCAGCAGAGACACACACACACCTCAGTGGCCACCAAGCTCTCTGGAGCGTGAGGAGGGAGCTCAGCTGAGCTTCCCTTTGCCCGGGATGCTGTCCCTCTGGTCACTCCTCAGGCACCACATGGAAAAGGGCTTCCTCACATCTCTGCAGGAAGTGGGGAAAGGGCTAGGTTTGAGTCCTTCTCCCATGTCATCTCTCCCAGGCCACGTTGTTGCCTGTCCTCCCCCAGAAGAGCACAGCAACCTGCTCCTTGCTGTCGCTGTCACGCTCAATGGCTTGGGCTGCAGGCGGATGGTTCCCCTTCAGTTTGGACCTCTGTCCCGGTTTGAAGTAAAACTGAACCAATTTTGTGTTCTGTAATTTTACATTTTAGCTAGGCCTCCTCTAACTCTCTGAAATTAATGGCATTTTGTGGAGAAAACTGCTCATTCTCAGAATGATAAGACCAATGTTAGTGCTAAATGCCGAGGGATGATACGCAGAGAGGCTCTTGCTTAGACTTGTTGGTGTAACAACCAAGGTCAGCCAGTTTTCATTATTTGCCCCTTAGAGGGTCGGAAAGAGAAAAATGTAGAGGGGTCACATCTGTGGGGAGGAGTGGACAGGACAGGTGACCCAAACCTGACCAACTGAGGTATCCCATCCCATCTGCCCCATGCTCAGTATAAAAGCTGAGGGATCAAAGGGTCAACTCTCTTCCTGAGACGGCTGACGTCCAAAGAGGACCCTGTCTGTTCATCTGCCTTTGATCCTGATCCGAGTGTTTCTGACTCCAGAGCTGGAATCCCATTCCCATCTGTCGCTGAGTCCAGTCTGGGACTCCTCAGTGCCTGCCAGTGGCTGACTGTCATCCTGGGAGCTTGATACAGTTTTGTATATATTGTATCTATTTCATTATTTTCTTTTTTTTATTATTTTAATATTAATTCTTCACTAAAGTAGTTTAGTTCATTCTAAACCTTTGAATCTCCTTATCTCTTCCTCTATTCTTCGGGGAGGGGGGGGGGACGGAAGGGCCACGTGTCAGTCCAGTTGCAGTGATTTCAGCTGAAACCATGACAACCTCAGAGATGGTACACAGAAAAGGATGCTTGAAAGGATATTGTTTGGATTGTAGGGTGAAAGATGTCACAATTAAGAAACCCTGAAGGTAGTTTCCCCATGCAACCTTAATTTGACTCAACTGGGTGTCATCTTTATGGTATTACAGTGTTGCCCATCAGTTGTCACTCTTTTATTCCCCAAAACTCTTCCATAGTTGAGTGGATGGGAGACTGGCACTATGCATTGGGAGATACAAGGCAGGTACACCCTGCTCAGTAGGGAGGCACGTACCTCCCTTCCCACAGGAATTCTGTGGATCATCATCTTGTGCTGCACTCGTCGTCGGGAGTTTGGGAGGTGTTAGGGTGGGAATTTTTAATGCATTTGTGTGATTTACTTGGTGCTTGGTTAAGTACGTGAGAGAAGAAGTAGTAACTGAAATTCGGAATAGAAGTGACGACTTCATTTCACACCCACAGTGGCAGAACTATGAAAATGTGTAACGTTTGCCACTTCTTTAAATGGTTGTCAGGCTAATCAGACAGGTTTAATCTGTGGTTTAGATGGGAAATTGCCTTATAGTCCTGAAGCTTGGGAGAATAAGAGCATTAATTTTGGCTTGAGGGAGATCAATCTTATTTCACATTGATCTAAGCAGCTTTTTCCAGGTTTGCAATATATTAACGAAAGAAATATGTGGAATAGAAAATACAGTGAAGTCTTCCACATCCCAGTTTCTGGGAGACTGAAAGGTGACATCAGGATAGCTATTAAATATATGCTCCATCTGGAAGGAAGACAGAATGGAATCTTAATAGAATAAAAATTGTGTTCCTGACCTAACATGAACTTTTGTGGTTTGTAAAGCAATTAGATAAAAAGTTCTGTTTCCAAAATACATACGGATTTGTTTGTGAAGATATGTCATTGTTTAATCATCACTAATATTTATTTCCAATTTAGGCAGCTGAAAAGTGAAACAAGTCCATTTTTTATCTACTTGAAAAATTTTGGTAGGAGTTATAAGGGGGAGGAGGTTTCTAAGGTAACCTACCAATAAATAAGTTTATTTCCAAAATAAGGAAAATTAAATTTCAAGAACATGCTGTGACTTCTAGTAGGACAAAGTTGAAAAACAGTGCTTTGAGACTTAGCTGTAGTGCGTCTGCATTGGTCTCTTGGAATGTTTTGTATAGGAATATATTCTCTCCTTTTTTTCAACCTAAAAATGTTACCTTGGGATAGGTGAGTAAAAATATTTCTACAAGACCTTTTTAAAATGTAGTAAAAATACCATACTGTTTACATCAGTGATATCAGCTCAGGATGTTTCTACATTTATGTACATCTTAACTTACTTTGTTCTGAAAAAAAAAAGGAATCATAACCAGCTCATGATTTCTAGATCATGTGTGAATATTTATGTATAGCAAAAATTTTATGCTAGTGAAAAGGAAGCTTGAGAATGTGGGGCAGAGTTCTTTGGATTGTCTCAGGAAAAGTGGAAAATGTCCAGATAATTTTATGTTAGTAAATATTTGAGATGCGTGTCACAACTTCATTTTGATCGCATCAAAATTTTGGTATTGTATGTCTAATGATGACTATAAATTCTTAGGTAACTGGTGTAAAATAATGTGTGTGAAAGAAGTACCTGTAATTTGTGAGACCTGAGGCGTCATCATTTACTTCTCTAATGCTCTAATTAAAATGTTCCATCAAAAATATATTAATGGTTTTATTTTATATGTATATTAATAGATGCAAATATTTGTATGGCTCTGTCCCTAAGGAAGAGTTTGGATGAAACAGCTCTGTTTGGTTTGGTGTTCATAGCCATGTCATGATGTAGGTGTTTTTCTGCTTTCAGGAATAGCACATTATTCCTGGTTCTTCTCAGTATACTAAATATCTTTAGTAGATTTTGGTGAGTTTGATCCGATAGAGGTCAGCTGCAAGTGCTTGCAGACCAAGTGCATCAGATGCCCCTACATATTTTCCATGTCCCTGTTTTCACCTGTCCCAGTCGAGTTTTCTTAAAGAACCTGGCTCGTAACTTCTGAATAGCTGCTTTTCAGAAGTGAGACCCTTAAGAAGAGCTTGGTTTGGCCATAGAATCGTAAATGGTTTGAGTTGGAAGGGACCCTAAATATCGTCCAGTTCCAACTCCCCTGCCATGGGCAGGGACACCTCCCACTAGACCAGGTTGCTCAAAGCCCCATTTAGCCTGGCCTTGAACACTTCCAGAGATGGGGCATCCACAACTTCTCTGGGCAACCCGTTCCAGTGCCTCACCGCCCTTTACTACTTATACCTAATCTAAATCTCCCATCTTTCAATTTAAAACCATTACCCCTCATCCTATCACTACACTCCCTGATAAAGAGTCCCTCCCCATCTCTCATGTAGGTCCCCTGGAAGGCCATTATAAGGTCTCCCCAGAGCCTTCCCTTCTCTGGGCTGAACAACCCCAACTCTCTCAGCCTGTCTTCATAGCAGAGGTGCTTGAGCCCTCTGATCATCTTTGTGGCCCTCCTCTGGACTTGCTCTGACAGATCCATGTCCTTATGCTAGGGACTCCACAGCTGGACCCAGTACTCCAGGTGGGGTCTGAGAAAGTAAGCTGCTAATGTCACAACTTACTCTTAAAACCTTATTTGTGTTGTACTGATCTACAGTAATGTTTTGTATGTAGTTCCCTGCCTCCCAGAAACATCAACTGAAAAGTTTTAGCCCATCTTCCTTTATCAGCTGGAGCAAATCCAGGTTCTGTGTCCTTTGAAGAGCCTTCCCTGGCTCTTCCCCATGACGGGCATTGCCAAATGTGGCTGCCACCCTGAGGATACCACAGCCCCAAGAGCAGGTGCTGCAGGGTGAGCTCAGCCCAAAGCCCACACCTTCGTTACCTCACCGGTGCCTGCTTGCCGACAAGGTGGCCATGATGTGGCCATGGCAGGAGGAGGAGGTGACAAGAATTGGTGTCTGTAGGAATCAGTCATGGGGACTGGGGATCAGAGAGCAGTTGCCGGAAGGCTGGTCAGGCAAAAGGGGCTTGGTTGCAGAGGTTGAACCTAACATGGTGACTGCTATCTGGGTCTCGTCCTGCAATGGAGAGTAGGTTGGGATCCAGATGTGTTTGGCCTGTGTGAGCAGGGTCCTCCCGTGTGCTTGACTGTGTGCAATGGGAGCTTTCAGCAGTTGAGGAGAAAAAAATACTGTAGAACTTAAAGCAGGCAAGAAAGGGGTTAAAAACAAGTGTGAAAAGTTGGATCATGGTACTTGGTGTCTTGAAATGAAGCAGGATTTTTCTGGAAGGCTTTAGTCACCTGGGAAAGAAGGATCGGGTAGCTGTGTGGGAGGCAATTTGCAGGCAAGTGTACTCCTCTGCAGTAGATCGGTACATTTTAATGAGGTAAGTATATTTGCTTCGTTTTATAGGATTTGCTTTGGACTAGAAGTCTGGAAGTCGTTTTAAATAGACTGCTTTGAGATATAATGGTCAGGTGGAAATATTAGAAGCATATAATATGGAAAGCCTGTATTTACAACATGTTTGTAGGGTCTCAGAAGCTGAGCTGAAAAGACTGCCTCTTCCAGAAGAGATTTTTAAGAGTAAATAAAGCTTATACAGAGGGTATAAAAACAGAAGTGAAGTTAGAAACTGCTGTAGCTCTGTGATTTTATTTATTTTTTTATTTACTTATTTATTTACATCTGCAGCTGTCTCTCAATCCATCCAGCCCTGCAGGAAAGGAAGCTTTCATGCTGGCATCCTTCTCCCCTTCCCATCCCCTTCCCGTAGGCTGCGTGGGGCTGAATGGGGCCATTTTTTAGATGTAGATTCCCCTCAGAGATGACTTTCCAGGCGGGTGGGAATTCCTGGCCGCCGATGGCGAGGAGGGGAGGGACAGTGAGCCCACCGTGCTGGACCCCCAGGCCTGCAGCAGCGAGCGCCTGCGGGAGGGAGGGCTGAGGCTGGACACTGCTGGACACGCTCCCATGGAAGGGGATGGGAGAGCTGGGTCACTGTGCCTCAGGACCCTGACACTTACCTGGAGCTCGCCCTTTCCAGTGAGAAGTCAATGCCTTTCTTTGGACAAAGATGCCAGCGAGTGAGATGCACTCAGCTGATGCCCTGAATATCAGTCAAGCATAAGCTCCAAGTTTGAGGAATGTTTTGTGTTCTCTGGTATTTATCATTTTGACTTTTCCAGTTCTTTTTTTTTCGTGTAGTCATGCTCTCTGTCATTGGTGTCCGCTTTCTTCTTCTACTTATTTACTTCGATATCTCGTCCTTTCTTGAGCTTGTTTCTGCTTTCCTTCTGCTGTAGGAACAGAGAGTTTATAATAGCTGTAGCATAACTTCAAAAGGTGGATCTGCAGTGTTTTAAACAATCATTACATAAGTTGTTAAAATAACAAAGACAAAATAAACACATCCTCGTGACAGTGAAGAAATAAATTCCAAGGGCAGTATAAGCATCTGCCAATCTCTAGTGTTGCTTCCTCTCTTCTTCCAAGATTTTCTGCGAAGGTTTTTCACGTCTGCTTTAACATCTCCTTTTCTCTGAACTTCCGAAAACTCCTTAATGAATGGATTTTTCCCATCTCTCTACATTGTGCACAATATCATTGAAAAAAAAAAATCAAAACAACAAAACAACACATTTCTGGGGTTACTCGGGACGTCTGTAGCCATGTTCAAACCTTAACTCAATAATTTTCAGTACTGGTTTGTTCTGAAAATCTTGTGGTTTGCCTCTCCCTGGAATTGTCGTCAGCAGGTCAGAGGCAGTTGCTGAGTTTCAGAGTGTCACCTTCTGGGGCACCTCGGAGGGGTGGCCTGCAAGGCTGGGAAACCCATACAGAGTAAAAGTGAACTTACAGCGCTGCCAAGATCTCTGGCTAGGAACTCGGTCTTTTGGGAGAAGTTTTTAATCCTGAAAAGGTGTGGGGAGGGACTGGCAACCGGTTTCAGGATTCAGATATTTACACAACATTTAGACGGGATTATGAAGTGAATAGTGGTATTACACCTGTTTTACACAGAGCCAAATCAGACTGCGGAAAAGCCATTTGTTAGGTTTTGCAAATTTATGACTGACCAAAGGACTCTGATGGTTTAGTGGCTATGTTGAGGTGCTAAGAGATTAAAAACAACTTCATTTTATACAATGGAGCTATGGCTTCACCGTCACCAAGGACAGCTTTGATTCCTCTTTCAAATAATTCTGAAATAAGCTTGCTGGCAGATATTTCTGGATTGCAGCTCGCGTTGTGCCAGGCGGCTGCTTGGAGGAAGTGGTGTTGAGCAAAGACTCTGAACGTCTTGCAATCAAATTATTATGTTGCATGAGAAAATAACGAGCAGCGGAGAGTTGTGTTTTTCAGGAAAAATTACACAATCTTTTTAAAGTTACAGACTGTTTCTTACTCTGGGAAGCCAATGTTTATGAGCTAAGCAGCTTTTTGCATCACTTCTATGCCTTTTCCATGACAGAAGCATAAATTCAGTTAAAAATTAAGTTTGCATGCTTCTGGATAGCATTCATACTTACAGTGAATTTTATGTATGGACTGGTGTGAATTTTGAAGACAGTCTTGATTACATATCATGTACTGGAAACTGTCAGCAGCCATATGTTCAGTATATTTTACTGCAATTTTGCTAATAAATGTTTTTTGCTTTTCTTCTTTAAAGGTATAATCTATCATTCTGCAAAAGTATAACCATGAAGGTTGGAGTAGGGAACACCACATACAGATTGGGGACTGAAAAGATTGAGAAATGTTCTCTTATTTCCAATTTTCAGGAATTCTTTGAACATGCAAAAAAGCTCTGGGATGATGAAGGTGTAAAGGCATGCTTCGAGAGGTCGAACGAATATCAACTGATTGACTGTGCACAGTAGTAAGTATTTCTTTTTATGCAATTAATAGCCAAGAATGTAATAATTTATAACAAGTTAGAAAACATATTTTTAGTATCAAGATCTGGAAGTTTTGCAATGCAGCGATTAACATGTTAATTCCCTGTATAGGCCGAGCATGTATAGTAAAAGTAATGGGTGGTTTTATCATAGTTTGCCACTAGTATACAACTAAATATTTAACAGCTAATAAAGATTACTATGAAAACAATCAAATTCAATAATTTTAACTATCTTTATTCCATTTGAAATAGATTTATATAAAATAATTTCCATTGAAAGTATTAAGTTTAAAAAACGTAGAGGAAATCTAAGGAAAATGCTTCGTTTTAAATTCTGAGACCCAAACAGCACTGCAATTGCTCTGTGTTTTCACATTCCATTAACACTTCTGAGATTTTTACCCAACCAGTTGCATACCTGCATTGCTAATATATTTTCTGGCAGAAAAAGGGTAAGAAGTACTGACTTAAAGATCGTAGTACATTTGGTGTTTTCTCCTTCATCAAGTTAAGTGGTACGTGTGCACGTAACACAGTCATAATCCTTAAATGGGTTCATCTGAGTGGAAATGTTCTAAAAAAGAGAAGTCTAGTAGATTGTGACGGTGCAAATCGTAAATGCATAGCACATTGATGAAAAGAGATTAATCAAGAAATAATACATTAACATGCCAGGGCTACAAAACTCGACTGTCCTCAGTAATAACTGAGCTCTGAATTAGACTTTGACCAAAAATATATATTTCACGAGAACTGCGATTGCGAAAATGTATACTCTTACAGTTGCTATGTGATTTAGGGTTTTCAGAGAACACACTCTAGTGTGTTACGATTTGTGTAATTGGCAGTATGGTCAGCAGCTATGCCACAAGTCTGTTGTAGTGCTCAGTGTTTTGTTTTTCTGTCCTCTCTGCTCTCGGTGCCGAGGCTGAAGCAGAGGAAATGGGCCGTGTTGCTAAAGAACTTGTCACGCTTCTACCGCAGTGGGGAATTTCAATGCTGCGGGTCATAGTTACTTTTCCCTTTTTCCAGATTATTTCTGGGAAAGAAGAGGATCCAGTAATGATTCATCAGCACATGGAAGTGAGGGAAAATTACGTATGTTTAGGAAGGAACTCATTTGACCTCAGGGGACTGAATTTACCAAAACTTGTGCATTTGCTCACAGTCCAGATTGGCTAGAAATTAAAGCAGTGGTTGTACACCAAAAAAAAAAAAAAAAAAAACAGTAGAAAATTGCCCTAAATTGTGATCAGTGGATTTCCCCTCCACCCTCACTCATCACCGCCGCCGTGGTACCAGTCTGAGCTATGCTTGCTGAAAAGTTCAGACTGACTGTTTTTGATATCTCTTAATACACTCAAATCAAATGTCAGACCGAGAAAATAGAGTAGTGACATGTATTTAAAACAAATTAATGTAAAACTTACTTTACTGATCAGTAAAGGTCAATGTGTGTCCCAGTCCTGCTTTGCAAAACAGTGCTGAAAGGACCAGGCAAAAAAGAAAGACACTGGATTATAGTGTTAATGGTACTGTGCTGAAAAAAAGGATGCCTGTCTACAGGCTTTCACAAAGGGAAGAGTGTTAAGTCTCATGTTATGTCCAAGCCCAAAACACAAATGGGGAAAAAAATGGATCTAGAATGAAGTCCACTGTCCTGAAACATAAAACTAAATCCTGCTACATTTTTTTCTGAAAAGCTTAAAGGAAGACTGTTGTGATTTTACTCTAGCTATTTTTCCATATCATCTAACTGGCTTGCTTTTTCTTTATTCTGAGATTATTATAGTAGTAAATATAATGCTTGCATAATTCTTCACCCTCAAGACACTTTATGAAATAGTATTTGATACTTAAATATCCCTTGAGTGTATCTGTGTTTTCCATTTCATGATCTACCTGAAAATGTAACAGCTAAGTGACTTATCCACTTTTACAAGCCTTCGGTCTTAGAGCAGAGACTTGAAACTCTGGAATAGCCATGTCACTTTTCTCACAGGTATTGATGATATAAAATAGTGAAGTGTAATTTTAACAAAAAGAAGACACAAAAAATACACCCAATCTTTATCTGCCCCTCCATCATTCCTTGAAAATTAAAATGGTACCAATAGAGTCAGTGAAAAGGAGATTTAAAAGCTGCTGTGTCTTTGCTGCACGCATGTATTTATATATCGCACAACAGTAGTTCTTTTAGCCAGAAGAACATTTCTGTGCTAGCATTGGGTAGACCTTATTCAGAGTGGTGGAATCATGTCCACCTGGACACCACCTTGTAACTGGCAGAGCCTGTTGAGACTAGGTTAGAAATACAATTGTGATATGCACATATGTTTTCTTATGTGTGTGTAGGAAATACTAGCTGTGAGGGTGCTGTCTTTCTGGCTCGGCAGGAGCGGATGGCATTTCTCTCAGGACCTGTTTATGGTCATCTTTATTGGGTAAAGGAAAAAGGGGAAGGAGTGTAATGCTGATACACGTGTTCACTGTGGGATTTTGAAACATCTGCAGTGTTCTCATTACACTGGCTTTGGAGAAAGCATCCCACGCCATCAGCTAAATTCTAATCTTTTACTTGATAGTGAGGGAAGAACATTATCAGTAGGTCACCACTAATTTCTCTGCTAAAAAAAAAAACACCAAAGTAAACCAAAAAAATCCCAACGTGTTAAAAATATCATTGGATTACAAGTTGGTTGGCTGACTTAAAATACTGAAAAGCATTATTAGCAAATTATAAAGTCAGCAGCCCAACTTGCTGACTGTTAAGTGAGTTACAAATACAGTGTGTTTTGGAATAGTTTAATTTGGCTACACTACAGAGCTTCTGTATTTTTAAAGCTTAACCTAATTTTCTTTTTTACTGTGGGAGAAATATTTTTCTGTAAACAGAGGTAGTCGAAAGACATGAAGGCAAATGTTTTATTTACATTAGGCCTGAAAGTTGCTTTTCCCTGATCTTTAATACCCTTTTAAAATTACCAGGGTACTGTTCCTTCACAGAAATGAGGATGAGGGCCTGCTTGTCAGACCACTTCAATATTCTTACATTACTCTCCATGTGTCTGCACTTCTAAGTGTCATGTTGGTACATCATGTGATATTTGTAACAAATACCAATCTGTGACCAAGCCGGAGGTCAGACCTTGTGGTCTGACAGTGGTAAATGTATCATAAGCAAAGATCTGAATTGTTCTTTATCACTAACTACAAAGATATTTATGTAACTCTTGGAGGAGGGAGTATTGCATAGCCAACCACCATACTTTTTCCTTAATGACCTTCATGTATTTCTTCAAGATTTCAAGTTCAATTTTAAGTTAAAAAAAAATATATTTAATTTGAAAAGTTGGTTTGATTTAGTTGTGTCCCCATTTGACTTATCTAGATTTCATCATATTGGTTTTGTTTATGAAGATAAATCGTACACCTTACTTTAGTTAACTTTAATGTATTTTGAACTACTGTGATTATGTCCATGTTCACATACTTTATATTCAGCAACTTCCAGGTCTATAAGGGACTTGCAGGTTGTAAATTAGTGCTGCCTTGGTATTGAACTGTTTAGTGTATAAGTAATAGACCAAAATATGTTCATTAAAAATTTCTTGTAATTCTGGGATAGTTTTCTATAAGATGAATGCAACTCCATTTTTCAATATTTCAGTTTCTTCATAGTAGTTATTGAATGCCCAAATTTTATCGTGTCTATGGAAGGGAACTGCAAAGCAAACTTCCATGAATGTAGAACAGATCAAAACAAATAAAGGTCCAAGTCTGATGGCCTTTATTTTAAAAAAGACCCAGAAAAAGAGTTGATGAGTTGATTATGTGTATGTATTAGCTTCATAAATTTAAGTAAATGAATTTATTTGGCAATGAAGAGGTATAAAATTTCCTTTTAACCAATAGCATACCGTGAGGTAAAGTTATAGGTTGTAACCACCTGTTAGGTGTGTGTAAGTGAGTTGACCTCACACTAATGCTGGTGAAATAGTTTCTGTATAAGCCCTCTTTCTTCACTGCAAATCATGTGCTAATTGGTGGCTGCTCCAGCAATCCCAGAAAAGCCACTGAAGTTACTTTTTGCTTGGAGATCCAGCACCTGAGCCCACGGACAGCAGTGAAGTTGAAAACCTTTGCAGAATGTCAGTCATTGTTGGAGGATATCAGGCACCCCCATTCAGGTGTCATCTGTCTGTTGTTGTGATGAAGTAAGAGTTAAGTTACCTTAGTTTTGGTTAGTCATGTGTCAGTTATTCAGTTGACTGGGTAAAATTAGTTGATAGAGGATACTTACAGTGCTTAGACTGATGATAGTTTTAGAGCAGAAAAGTAGACAAGTAGACAAGAACTAGGCACTTTTGTAACAGGATTAAAAAGTCAAAACCAGAACATCCAAGGCATCGTTGTTAGGGGAAAAAAAAAAAAAAAAAAAAAAAAGAAAGAAAAAGAAGCTACTGTCAGATTTATTGGAAGATTCCAGTGTTGAATTTTTTCCCATTACATTCACATGAAATAGCAGCGTGTGCGTGAATGGGTGGCCCTAGCTGGAAGGGTTGTATTTCAGCTCACTGAGTTCCTCAGTGTAGGAAAGGGTTAAGAGAGCCCTCCCCTCAGCCAATGCTTTATCCCGGTTTGTCTGTCAGTCTTCTTTCCCTGATAAAATATGTCACTTCTGATAGACTTAAGTGTGAAGGCCTAAATTGGTCTCTCTGCAAACATTTGAGCTCATAAAACTTGATTATGCAAGTTCTCAGGAAAGCAAACACAAGGGATGTGAGCTTGGCCAAGGAAAATTGATTTTATATTTGAGCTAATATACATTGGAAAGCCACACTTCGAGTTCTTTTTCTTTGTAGTTATTCTATCTTGGAGAAGGGTTTCAGCCAACTTCTGAGGCATCTATCCTGCTATTAGGTGGAGTAATTAAAAAAAAAAAAAACAACCCCATCCTTTGTGTTGTCTACAGATTCAACTCCTGATGTGAGAAAACAGATAAATAAATTTTTATCTCAACAGCAGCATTTCTTGAAACCAAGCATATTTCTAATTAGCCTTGTGCTCTCCTAGACCAAAGATTTAATTATTAGCATGGACATAGTCATCCCTAAATTCCCTCTTTCAGTCTGAGGCCAGAAAACCTACCTTGGCATTATCTGCTTCTTTTGTCTAGTGTGGGACTTCACCCTGGTGTGTTGGTGTGTATGCAGGCTACACACATGACTGTAAATAAATATGAGCATTAGTGCAATCCGTGTACTTTCACTTAGCGTGGCTTCAGGATTTGTTACTTAATACTGCTTCTTCTAGGGATTTTCCTAGAAGATTGGCTGTATCATACTCCAAATTGGATTCTGCTAAAGCTCTCACAGAGGCAGGTCACGCACAGGCTGCATCGAGGCAGTGGCAGCTAAGTCCTTCCTGCAGTGCCTCCTCGACAGCAGTTAGTTGAACTCAAGCCACCTGCAGCAATGCCTTTGAGCTCAGTGTTAACCTTTTCAGTGCCAAGGTCTTTATTCATTCCTAATTCTATCTCGTTTGAAAGTACTATGTACAGTAATAACTCCTGGTATCTCGGTGGTATCAAGCAGCTTTTTTATTCTGACAATGTATGAGGCTTCAGCTTTCCCAGCTTTGGTAGCAGAATAGCAGAATTGCTTTTTTTTTCCTCTTTATCATTAGGGAGTAGGAAGGATGTGCTTTCTATCACCTCAGCATTTTTGTGTGGTTTATAATTTCCACCGTATATAGGATTAAATCTAGGGATTGTGCCCTGCTTTGTGTACTTGTTCATGGGCTCTCTATCGGCATACGCTGTTCAGCTCTGTCTAATCGGAGAACATTGGAACATGAAGAAAAATAATCTTTTGGGCACCCTTGAGATCCAAGTTGAAATTCTACAAACCACTTAATATTTTGCATAAAGCTGTCACTGGTAATTGGCTGTATCAGTTAGTGACTGACTGTTGCAGCCCATCAAACATTTTTGATATATCCCATATCATATGTCTTTGTCAAAGGAGATACGTGGAATTGGTGCCTTCAGTTGGATTTGTCTGCTGTCCCAGGTTTCTTCATAGTAACTGCTGTGTAAGGGTAATTCAGATAGTAAAGGTCACTGAAAGTCACCCGAAAAACAGAGACCTTCCAAAGTTGGATGCCTGGAGCCCCGTAGCACCCCTGTTCTCTGTCAGCGAAGGAAACAAGAACGGTTTCTTCATCATTTATGTTCTCTAGGAAGATATCCAGCAAGGAGTCTGACCTGGTCTGCTTGCATATAGTGTGATAAAACTGCAACAGAGGATGCAAACACAATTACTGTTGAATAAGAGACTTTTCTAGTTTATGCAGGTATATTATTATTTACCAAATCATTAGTCCAGCAATTAACAAAGATCAATAATCAAAGTATCTGCACCACTTAGGAAAAAAATGTTAAGGAGCTATAAGTCTTTCGTTTTGTCCCCAGAGGAGCAGTGTGGTATCTGTGTGTTGTGACATCATTTGAGACAAAAACCAAAATTATTTCCTTTAAATCTGCTGGCTTTCTCAAATCACCTGGGAGCTCTGCAGCGTATGTCACGCTGCTGTCTCTGCGTTTGGAAAGATTTTGATGTCCTGTTGCTCCGAAACATGCCGCCTGTGTGCGAACAATCCCAGTGCCAGATTTGGTCCTCGTGAGGACCGTTATGCCTGTGTAGAGAAAACGGAAAGGGAGAGGGAAGACAATCAAGTGGCCTTGTGCAGACGTCTGTCTTGGAGCATGACATGTCCAGGCTGAGGTTTGCAAAGCCCTGTTTGTGCTCTCTGTGTTCATGGCGTACTTTGAAGACACCTTGGTATTTCTTTGTGTGTGCCCGAGAAAGTGAGACAGCTCATTGAGAGGGAAGCAGGACCATGAAATCACAGTTTTGTTGTGGAGAGGAAGGGAACACAGGGAGAGTGGGAAGGAGTAGGTCACATAGTAGGGAGGAGGAGAGAAATTGTCTTGCATACTGATCAAAGAATCATGGTCTAAACCTTTCGGAAGTCCTTTACACAAGGCAGTAACTTTTTTTTTCAAGTGTTATGTAGTATGACCGTGGCTTCAGATTCGTATTTGAAACATGCTTTTTATTGGCAGACTAGAGCCAGACAGTGTGAAACAACTCAGAACCTGCTTTCATCTTTGCATTTTGTCTTTAATTCAATTTTTTTCATCATGATGGTGAAGTAAATGTGGATGTATGTATGATAAAATAAGGTAAACATACTGATTATAAGACAGAAAATATTATTTTTTAAAGCAGTGATTCTTTTTAAACTTGCTAACTGCATATTAAATATAGAAAAAATAATTTTACTTAGAAAAATGAGGAAAGGTATTAATTATAAATGTTTCATTTTCCTGTAACTATTTTTTTTTCAATGGTGATTTGGGAGAACTATAATGATATTATTTTCTTCCATCTGAAATTCTGTTCTGGTTCAAACATAAACAACTTACTGTCATGATTAAATTTCTTCATTTTTCTTTTTAAGATCTATCATGCATTATCATTTTAAACATTACAAATTCATTACATAAGTTAGAAGCAAATTTTGTTTGGTTAATTCATAAACAGGCTTTCTCCATCTACCTGATTTAAAGTAAACCTTAGCCAACCAATACATTTTTATTTAATGATAGAATAAGAGTGAGGAGTTATTATTATAGAGTAATTACTTCAGCCTTACTGATGAGTCTTCTAAACAGAGGTGTTTGCCAGATAGGACA
This sequence comes from Tringa tobata, assembly GCA_033628505.1. Taxonomy (NCBI): domain Eukaryota; kingdom Metazoa; phylum Chordata; class Aves; order Charadriiformes; family Scolopacidae; genus Tringa; species Tringa tobata. The sequence goes on from JAHREE010000069.1 coordinate 16,416,742, forward strand.
AAAGTCATTCTGCAGTGTGTAATGCTTAAATTTTTCACTGTTTACTAACTAGTAGACCACACTCTTGAGAGGCAGAATTGTGGTTTCTTAAAATATGCACTGGGAATTCTCTGAAATAACATTGTCATCTCTTGCTGTGATTTTTTTTTTTTTTTGTTTTCCCCTTTTTGCCCTCACTTTTGAAAAATATCATTAGACAACCAATTCTATCTTAATTTTGGTAGTCAAAATGTGACCATGATGTTATAGGACTAGTAGTTAGTAGTACAAAAATATGGAAGAAGAAGCAGCTGTAGAAACCCCCAAAATGCCTTTGTATTTCTGGTTTGGAGGAAGCAGTGGTATGAAAATATCATTCGCAAACAACCAGTGTGGCACACGGGCAGGTACTTGCCTGTTTTAGCCACCTCAGTTCACAAATGCTTTCCACAGCTAGAGAAGGCAATAATATTTCTCAATTAAAAATAAGAGAGAAAGTAGTTTATAAACATAGCACCCTCTCTTGTCTTTTAAAAATTAATATGAGAAATATTTTTTCTATTACCTAGTTACCATTGGAGAAGCCTTTGAGCAGCCCTAGATAGGCTGCATAAACATAAAATTAAACCATACATTTTCCCACAAACTTCTGTGTGCATGACGGTCTGCGTTCTGCAGTTTGAGACAAGCAGAAAGGTTGAAAATGTCAGGCAGAAAAACATAAAATATTCCTTAACCTCATTTTAAGGTAGTAATAAAGTCTAAAGACCAAGTAAAGTTACGACAAATGGATGAAAGTACACTTCAACTCTTTTTAAGATGTTTTATTAAACATTTCTAGTTTCCTTTGAAAAATATACCAAAGCTGACTTTATTCTGTTGAGGAAACAGATCTTTCCTCCCTAGTCAACCATATATTTAAGTTTTTCCTGAATGCCTGATGAATGGTTTTCTTAAATTTTTTCCTGCCTGTTTGCACACAGGGTGTAATAGTAGGTGCAGGACATGTTAGTCCGACACAGCAACTCAGCCCCCTTTGGAAATATGATCCATTAAGCAAATTAGAGGTTTGCAAATAAGTCCGTCATCTGAGCTTGTCTGCATTTACTTTTTGGTGTTAGTATCCTATATTTAATTTGGAGATATGGTTTTCCGTATCCCTTCTCCAGAGATGAACTGCATTTGCAATACACACTTCAATCGCTTTTAGATCCTGAGCAAAAGCCTGCTAAAAAATCAAGACACTCAGCATCACCCTCAGTATATATGCTGTTAAAGAGTTAATATTTGTTAAAACAAGGAGCGAGCATTCTGTTGCGTTTATTGTTAAAGAGGAAAGGCTGTGTTTATGTTATATGACAGCAGTGAGGACAGAAGTGAACAGGTACAGGGCTAAGGCAGTGAACTGGCACAGTGGGTCAGTGTGACTGGTGAAAACGGCCAGAATCTGGGATATTGAGCAGGAGCCGGGAAGGAAGGCTGCCCTGTAGGGCTAGACTTCATTGAGGGCCATTTTGTTTGAATTTTGTCTATTACAAATAATATGAGGTCTTTTTAAAATACATGAATGTAAAATAATGAAGTTAAAAAGCAGGCCTTGAAAGTTGCCTTGAAGGTGCTGTCTGTCTAGATTACAGATAACTGCCAATGAAGAGAACCTTAAAAACTGTGTATTCCCACCTACCAAGTCAGAGAAAGAGTAAAACTAAGCATTGCTTTTAGTAATCATGCTGACACAGCTGAACTCCCAAAGTCCTTATTGTGAATCATTGCTCAGCGTCAGCATCTCAAAACCTTCTTCAAATGAAATAAAACTGCAGATGTTGGTTATCTAGAATCTGCATGCAGGATTTATGAGTAGATTTCAGAAGGAAGTTGTAGGTCATTCTGTCAGTTCTGGTGTTATTTATATGCTGTTCTTGCTTTAGGACTCTTCCAGCGTATGTGTGGGAGAAAAAGTAAACTATGACCAAAGCCGGCTTCATTATGTTGCGGGGAACGTTAAGACTCACTTATATTTACTCCACTTCTCCAGCCTATGTCGATTGATACAGAATTTAATTCAATCTCTTCCTTTACAATTCATTGTCGAGTGTGTGCATGTTCTCAGTGGAAGAGATTGGTTGGCTAAAGAATAACATAAGCCTATTAATAAGCTTATCATTATGTAACACAAATGTATTTTAAATTTTTTTCTGTGGGATTTTTTTTTACTATACTCTAGAGAAAAGTGTGTTCCATATTCTGTTGCCTTAAACCTAACCTACCGTGAAACACTTGTTTACATAATCAATTTAATATAATACAACTGTATAATAACTATAATAGCTGTAATTTGGATACTTAAAAAAGAAATAAGAGCACTGAAAATTTAATGGAAGGTTATCTGGGATACTGTCAAGTTATGTACACTTGGGGTTTGTCTTTCCTTAATGCCACATCCATTTCTTCACTTAGAGATTGTCAGCTTTTCTTTTTCAAGTAGACAGTTGCACACCACAGGTTAATGAGAGGCCAGGAGTCCTATTTCTTCCTTAAGGAATTACTCACTGGCCAGACTGTGCGTACATGGGCTCCTCCACGCTAATACATGTACACAGCCTTGTTTGTGTTAGGATCTACAAGAAGCCAGGGTTTGGGTGGCGGTGTTTTTCTAAATTAATGCTGCACCAACAGACTTGAAAAAAGAAAGATGGTGGAATGTAGAAGTTAGGAAATAAGAAAATAAAATACGGTTTATGATTTGTTGGAAAAATGTAAAGGCTAAGCCTCTATGCTTGAAAAAGAAATTTTAAACCTCAGACTAAACCAAAATAGAGTCGCGGTATTTGACAGTTGGGTTATAATCCCAATTTTAAGATAAGTCACACTGAGAGACTAAGCAGTTTTAGGATGTCTTTTTACTTCTCGTAATTAAGTTAAAGCTAATTTTGTTCATTTTAATACAAGACAACAATGAGGCTGCCAGAATTTTTAAAAAGTTTATTTGACTTTAGAGAAACTGTTTCAGTTGTGTCTGTTGTAAAAGTATTCTTTCTGTTTTAATTAGAAATGTTTGTTATAATGGTGGGGTTTTACACAAAGTTTAATTTAAGCCTAAATTAAGCCATGGAAAAGAAAATACGTATAAAATGTATCAGTAGACTTCCTGTTCCATGGACACACCAAATAATCGTCTTTCAGGATAAAATTTGTGAAATTTCATTTGTTGTAAAATTGCTCCAAAAAGTAGTTTTTTCCTCATTTTACTGCTCCCCTGAAAATTCCCCTGGATTTTCTGAGAACAGTTTTCAGTTTTGGTTTCTTTTCATGAGCATTTTTGGAGGTTGTGGGTATATTTTTATTTTTCAGGTACTTTGTCACAGCAAAGGAATTGGGCTCAATATCCAAATATCATTTAAGTACTTTTTTCTGACCAAAGACTCTCTGCCTTTGCCTCCTTGCCATTTTTATCTCTGTAAAAGAAGGCTTCCATATCTTTCTTCTGCTTTAAAAGAATATGTTTAGGGTTGGGAAGATACACAATCCAGACATTAGCATCCTGAAAGTCTGATGGTACAGATTTTGCATAATCATCATTTATTAAGTTTCCTTCCAACCACATTGTGAAGAAGTTTAATGATCAGCATGGGTGCAATTTCTTGGCCTCCACTTATTTACTGGCGCAACTGTCAGACCTGTATTGCCAACACTACTATAGCAATTATTAAAAAATAGTTTGTTGAAGAGCAGTAGAATGTTAAAAAGCACTAGTGCCACTAGGGTTTGTTCTATATAGGGAATGCAGAAGTAAGCTCTGCTGGTAAAGGATCTTTTTTATCCAGAATGACTTTTATCTTCATTGAGTTTGTTGGCCTATTACCTTACATTGCCAGGGTCTTAGAAACTTTTTTTTCAGCAAGTTTGCCATATATTTAATTTTTTCTGTGAACATACTGGAGTCTGCTTTGAAAAGCTTTTGTCCACAGAGACAGATGCCAGTGAACAAACATTTTGCTACATTCTACAGAACTGGCAAGCCCCAGTGTGAAGTAATCGTGGTAAACTATAGTTCATTACATCAGCATTGTTACTGTTGTTTAAGAAAAAGAAAGAGAGAGGTCAAATGTAGTCACTAGTTTTCCCACAGTTTCATTTTCTATTAACAACCACATGGAAGTCTTTATAGTGGTTCAGGGGGGGTTTTGTGTTGTGCACTTGGTTACTCACCTCTTTTCTCCATAGTACGTAGGCAGCTGATGTTTGTAGGGTCTCAGGTCGAGGCAAGAGGTTCTTCAGAGGAGGTTGTGGTGGAGTGGGAGTGTGGAGGTCACGTTGCTTCCTGCCAGTGCCAGCCAACACAGGCAGAAGTTCAGGTTTTTGACCTCGTAGTACTTTGAAAGTAATAATCAACAAATCATCTTATGTAAAACTGGCAAGGATGAGACCTCTATTAAAGCTTACTCATAGAAATTGGTTAACTTACTTATAAATACAGGATTCTGTACCTCTGGCAAGGAGCTCATCATAATATACAATATGGGGAAAGAATGATTATATAAAGATTAAAATTGATTTTAGGAATGCTCTTCCTAAAAACAAGTTATATCTATTTAGAGGATGAAAAGAAGAAGAAAGAGAAGACTGTAGGTGTGTGAAGAAAATAAATACAGGGTTTACAAGTACGGCAAAAAAAATAAAGCAGTAGGTATTTTTAGGCAGAAATGCAGAGTCTTAAAGCACTGGACGAACACATAACCTTTCTTATAGGCTCTTACGTCTGTTTAATGAAGGCATAATGTTAAATGTTTGAGATTGTGGAGTGTTGAGGGGGGTTAACCTACGTCCTGATGGAAATGAGCAGAATGGATATGGGGGGTAAAAAAACCACCACCCCATAAGATTCTGAGAACAATCAAAAAGAAGCTTTGCCAGGGAAATCTCCTATTTCCACACCCTGTGAAGAGCACAGCGCAGGTGAATGTTCAGAAACATGAGTAAATAGACGGCTACATTCCAACCAATTAGCAAGCCTGGCTAAAAGACAGTTATAGTAAACTAGATTAGTATCGTTATTGTGACGTTACCATGAATCTAAAGAAGACCACAAAAACTGAAATATAGAAAGAAATACCTTTAACAACAACAAAAAAAATCAGCAAAAACCAGTCAAAGTCCTGAAACTTGTGAAAGAGGTCATGACTTCTTCAGAGGACTCATTCGCTCTCTCTAACCTTTAGCAAGTTAAGAATCTGTGATCTTTTATCAGTTTTATTTCTTAAAATGGAGGAAGAGGCATATCTTGTATCACACTGTTTTGGAGAGATTTCAATGTAAAAGCTGCTTATTTTCTAGGCCTTTTTCACCTTACACATGTGCAATAGTTGTTGTAATACTGGCTGCAAGTCTTCTGAGCAGAATCCAGCGTGTTTGGATTTTATTTGCATTGTCCTTTTTCCTCTTTTCCAGTGCACAGACCTATGACTGACTTGTGGTCTCAATCTAAATTACAACTGTGTCTCTTTTTGTTGGCTGACATAGTTCCCTTTCTTCTCTCCACTTACTAATAGTGTCTGCAGATCTGCTTCTTTGCTTTACCCTGTGTTGTTTGTTCATTGTTTTATTTTTGACAGTTTGACCGTTTGGTGTGATATGGGCCTCTGAGCTCTTCAGGTAGATAGGGAGTGTGTCAGCTTGGTCAGTCACAGTGAGGTTCACTTATCTACTTGGATATGTAAAATTGGCTTATTCTATCTACTTTTCCCAACCCTCCTTTGACTTTTTTTTTTTTATTAACTTTGTGCTTTTCTATTTTATGTAAACTGCATAGGCAGAGTACAGGGCTGTTCATTCAGAAATTATCATTTATCTGTAAAAACTAGAGAGCACCGTAGTGTTTTTAAATGAACTAAAGGCATTGCATTTATACATTGAAGAAGTTCTTATACGTGATTTTGTTACTGCATCCTATTAGGGAGCAGACCATTATCAGACCCATCTAGCCCAACTTTGAAATTACCTTAATATTTGTATTGTGTAATGCAGTTATATTTTTCTATTGTTCATAACACAGTTGCGGGCTCTTTTCATTTGTCTGTAAAAAATATCTTGATAGAAGTCTGCTTTCTGCATAATTCTTATTGTGGCAATTCCATTCTATCCGGGCATGTGGTTCCTTCTTCATACCTTGTGATGAAGGAAGAGAACATCATATGTAGTGATGTACTTGATAAGTGCTAGATCTGGGCATGCATGACAGAGAGGGCACTGTTTCCAGAGGAACCACAAAATTGAGTTTAGGGGAAAAAAGGGGGAAGAAAGAAGGGAAAAGGCTTCTTTTCTTTTTAGACCAACTTCAGCAGTACAATCAGTACTCCATGCATTTTGAAATGGTTCAGCTATCTGCTAGGAGTTAGCCGTAAATCCGATGGGGAAATAATGGCAGATGGAAAACCCTGGGAGTGTTGTGGGCATTTGCAAACCTATTTACCGTATCCCTGTGAGGATTCAGTAGAGTGCATTTGGCACTCTGGACCTACACTGCTGATTGTTTCCACAAGGCAGCTCATAACATAGTGGCAGAGAAGACCCCGACGTCTTTACATACAGTACCACCTAATTTCCAAAGGTATGTGCTCATTTGATGTACTCAGACAAAGCAGACCACCAGGAGAAAAAAGGAGAAACAGGCATTTCTTTCAGAACAGATGTTTTCAGTTTTTACTAAATCCGTTCTTGCTTCATGATGCTCACGTGAAAAGAATCCATCAGAAGCTCCCACTAAAGTATGCGGGAAATCCGCAAATGTTGCACAGTGCGCATAAATATTCAAAATATTTACAAATCAAGGTCTAAGTTTTATGCATTTCTGCTTTTATATAGTTTAAAAGTGTGTAGGTAACATATCTCCTCAGATGATGACGAACTTGCAGAAGGAAAATAACAAGTAGAACCTGGTTTCAGGAAACAAGCTTTCTAGAACCATGATCACTTCAAGTAGTTTTGTAAGTCTGAAATACACTGTGTCTGTGAGAAACTACCTTTTCAATGAGAGGAGCATTTCTTCTCCAATCATACGGCCTCAGCTGAAATTCTTAAATCCTGAAGTGCCCAGATGGATGAAGCGCTTGAGCCTATTTCTGAGGAATGTGAGGACTCCTTATTTATTTCTCATTTGCTAAGAGGTGAAATAATAAAAAAATCTTGATTGTTTCTCACAGTGAAAGTAGGAGAGGGCATTGAAATTAATCTTCTGTTTGTTAGGCGCTGGAGGTTCAGTAAAGAGTGTGAAAGAAAGAAAATAGTGTTGCGTTAACCTTCAGCACGCTTGAGAGCAGGAACAAAAATGCTTCCCATCAATAGTGGAAGATTTTGAGTGACAAGGAGTGTGACAGCAGACTGTGCATGGCACGAGAGGGGTGACTGCCCGTGTAGAAGAGGTGCTTCCCTTCGTTCACCACTGTTTTGTTGTCTTTTTTGTTCCATGATGGGGTCCTGGGTTGGGTTTTGCATGCCCTCCTGCTCACCCAAGACCTTTATCAAAGCATCTCTTCTCTGGGTTAAACGTCCTAGAGTGGCAGGTATCCATTCAGGTCTGCGACTCACCCGTCTGCATGCCTTGTCTGGTGCTCTGAGCTACAAGTGACTTACCACATGCCATTTTCTGCAATGAAAATTCTGTAATTTTCCATCTATACAGGTGTGTGAGCGAGAGTGTATGTGTTACACGTGTGCAGGTAACACAGAATATTTCTCCCCAGAGTCGTGACTTCCAGATCAGCCACCAACCTGAGAAAGCGAGGGGGCTCTGGAAATAAGCTGCTTTCCTTCCTCCCCCCTGCCTGGCCACCGCACCGACCGGGGCGCTGCCTCCCAGTCCCTCATCCTCTCTTCCAGTCTCCTGTGTTGCTTCCCCTATACCATTCCCTCCCTGGGGCACTGCTCAGTCTCCAGCCCATAAGTATTTCACAGATTATTTGGGGGTGGGGGCTTTCAGAAGACTATGCTGAGGTGTGGTATAGAGCCAAATCTGTGGCTTCATACTGTAGTCAGATAGTGCCAGAGACGTTCTGCAGACTTCAAAGTGTGATGGCCCAGGATTGTGCATATTCCTAGAATATTGCAAGCAGCAGTCTTTCTCCATTTTAAAAACAAACGTCCTTCCAGGTCACTGCATGACTCTCTGTTCTTGTGCAAGATTGAATTAGAGGTAAATTGGCTTTGGTTTCTTAGAATGACTGTGCTCATGTTGCATTGTATTCTGCTCGCAAACCTAAAGGCTCATTTTTGTTCTGGTGGTGTAAGTTGTCTGATTACAGTAAGATAAAACAGTATGGAAGCTGTTTTTTTACTAATCTTATTTGATTGTGGTTTTTAGATCAGGCTTGTTGCTAAGACCATTTAGTGAAATTATGCAGGTTTGGAGATATTTTGGCTATTCTATTCATACTATTCTGTTCTGTTTGAAGAATGGGACTAAATTGAAAGCATTCCTCCTCTTTTTTTTTTCTTCCCTCCCCCCCCCCCTGCCCCGCTCTCCTTCAGAAATCGTGGCATCGTGCTTTGTATTTTCCTTGTTGGAAGTTTGAGATACAGTTAGATGCCTTTCTAAGGATCAGTCTGAAACTGTGCAATACAATGCACAGTGATGTGAATGGCCTGTTGTCAGCACTGGTTAAAGAAGCTGTGACAAATCAGCAATGGAGATGGAGCAGGGGGATCAGTTTACAGCTAGGAAAACTACAATGGCAGTTGTATTGGGAAATCAATGTTCTTTTGGTGTGTTTTTTTTATTGCCCAAATGTCAGTGTTTCTCAATAGCTTGCTCATAGGAATAGGAGTCAAGGGAATTCTCAATGTCCAAATCACAGAACATGTGCTATTGTTTGAATTCTCCTCAATTTGTGAGCTGCTCACAGCAGGCTGTAATCATGTATCACGCTGATTTTTGGTATCTGTTATGCATTATTTCAGTTTCTTATGACTTTTGTCTTCCTTATTTACGCAGGGGAAACAAAAGGGCAAACTAGATCAGCAGAAAGAGCTTCAAGATGTAGCTTTACTTGAGAATGCATTACCTGGTTTGGCCATGGGGTACTTTATCCATGTCTTTTGGTTTACCTATCTGTGGAAAAAAAAAGGGCAGTGCCTTCCTTAAGACCCTGTAAAAGCTGTTACTGTGTTTGATATTAAAGGTTATTGTGGAGGAGTCACGGGCTTTTCCAGTACAGTGCAGTCATAGATGTTCGTTTGTCTTTCTGATTGCTGTGAAATAATTGTTAGTGCCACTCTTTGCCAAAGACATCATTCTGTCTAGAAAGTATCAGTACAGCTTCATTGCTTCCTGGAAAGGGTTTGGTGTGATACAGATACATACAGGTCTGGTCCTTTTCAATTCTCTTAGTACAGCACATCAAACGAACTCTGCTCCATTTTACTGCAGCTTTAGATGAGACCAAATTGTAAGTCTGTAAGAACTGAGATGTGAATCCTAATAACCAGATTTAGTGAAAGTAAAACAAATGCAACCATTTCAAAAAATATTTACATTAGAATGAAGGACACAAGTTAAGCAGCATAACCGGCTTACCTGATCTGTGATGCACAAGTTGTTGCAAGATACCCTAAACAGAAGGTGAAAAATTAGAAAATGATTGAGGAACATTTTTCCCTAACCAGCTCAATTCTTTGTCCACACTGGGAAAATACACCACGTTAGAAAACGGTTAGCCAACAGTTTTGTCTTTCATGTGCGTAAGGACCACTGTGTAAACTGTGACCAATTCAAACGTCATTAAGTACCATTTTCCCTATCTATACTAACAGTGGAACTGTGTTCAGTAGTCAATGTGTTTTTACTGTGTGCCAAGTGTAGACAAAATCTGAGTTGTTCATTTTGCAATGCGTACACCAAAGAGCTTTTAAATGTGGTAAGTCTATGACTAATGTTAATGCTTATAGGACTGTTGGGGACAATGTAGATATTTATGTAGATATTTCCCAGTAATGACTTTGAGGCTTGTTTGCTTTAGACTATGTAAAACAAACATAATACAGCCAGCCAAAGTTAGGAGGTTTTGCTCCTCTTAATAGAACGAGCGTCTTCAGTGGAGGATGCTTGAGAGGATCCATGCTAGATGTTAAGGTGGCACCCAGGTGTCTTTAACTCACCGAAGAATATTGTCTTCAGAAGGTTACCCAGTAGCTAGTTCAGGCTGCATTTCAGAAGCATCAATGAAGCCACCAGACCAGTATAACCACTGTATCTCTTAGAGGAGTTCATGCAGGAGCTGTTTGCCATGGGTTTCCAGTGATCCAGCAGCCTAGGGAGAACGTGACCATTCAGGGCTCTGAGTACTTCTGTAGGACTGAGTGCTAAGATTATATATGCTATTTGGTTTCCTGCTGATTAAATTATATTACAATTTCATCTGTCCATCTTAGGCACACTGAGCAATAGACCTGGGTGGACTGTGCTTTACAGAAAGGCTTGGCTTTTTCTCCAGAGTTTTATTGGAAGAAGAAGGTGAGAAGAGTCACACCCTTACTCAATATAGCTGCATTGATACAAGGGCTCTTCCAAAGTGGGTTTTCCAGAAAGACTCACTCTAGTGCAGGCAAGGCCTTGGAGAAACACATTCAGTAATCTCTCCCACCCACAAGCTGTGGTGGGGTGGTCTTTTTGTATTCTTAGCAGTGGAGCAGCCCTCTTGTGATGACTCTTCATGCAGCCAGTGCAGCCGCTCTCTCTGTGTCCAGCTGTTTGCCCCATCTGCTGTGGACGGTGGCAGGAAAGTCTCCATGCAATCAGAGGAGAAGAGAGGACTTTCAGAAAGAAAAGGGACTTTTCATAAGAATTGAAAAGCCTGTCGTTAAAGCACAAATTATTTTCTTTGTTTTGTAGTTCAGAAATGTCCTCTCTTTAAGCTGGCTCAGCCATCTTTACTTTTTTTTTTTAATTAGGTCCACTGCTCGAGCTGACCTTTTAAAAATCTCTTTTCAGTAGCTTTGATTTTTACAGGGGAATCCATTATGGTGTAAGAACACAAACAGCGTAGGGCTTCACTGTTGTATAATATTTCTTCATCTTAAATATTTTCCTCCAGTTGCTTTGGCTGGTAGTTGAAAACTGCTTGAAAAAGATCTACATAGTTTATTTGTGATGTGATAGAACTGGGAAGGAAAGCAATAAATAATGATAACAACTCTTAACGTAAACTTGTTTTCCACTGGTGAGGCTTATACTGTTTTCTTTGTCAAGCAGTGAGTAGTCCCAGCGTAAATCATGTCTGTGTATTTAAGGTTCATGTTTGAGCAGTTCCCAGAGTTGTCACCAGATTTTCAACCGTCCTTGCTATTTTTACTGTGGATTTTCCAGCTGATACTAGGAGGCACTGCCCATGTACTGGCTGATCTGTACATGTGGGGTGGCTAGTCCCTCTAAACAGATGTATTTCTGGAAATTCAAAGGTAACTCTACTAGAATAAATTCTGAGAGCTAAAAGATGTAGCACAAATGGTAATATATTTGAATTACACAGTAGCCCTTTACAGGAAATACTGATTGCATGTTGCACAGAGTTGCAGCAGCCAACATCAGTGTAATTCACAGGTATGCCATGTCTTATTTTTAATCTTACAGCACGGTACACTGCACCGTGCATGCTGCATTGACTTGCTTTTATTTTACTGCTTACAATGTGTAAACTTGGGAGGGGACTTCAGATGTCCCTGCACCTTGGGCAGAAATGGAAGTCTTCAGGCCTGCCTGGCCCATCTGCTGTTGCAGCCAGTCTCTTGTCCACATTTTGAGGTGACAGTCGCAGCTGCCTCCAAACCTTTTAATTCTGAGGAGAGGTCCCTGGTTCGCTCAATCCCAAAGTTAAGGTAAAAAAATAACACACTCTCTGTTGAGAAAGCATCAAATCACTTCAAAAACTCACCCATCTTGGTGCAGATGATTAGATGACCCATGGCAAGCCTTTAAAATTGCATGCATAGATTTGGTCTCTGTTTCTCCTCATACTTGAGCCTGAGCTAAACCGAGGCATTGAAATGCGGTTGATAGAGCCTCTCTCTGGCCCTAAAGGAGGGATGTGCTTGAATATGTCTCTGTATCCCTTTGCTTCATCAATCCCAACTCTGCAGCAGATGACCAGATGGCTACAGGGTATGTTTTGTAGCTACAAGATAAATCTCACGGCAAGCAATTTCCTTCCATCAGTTAAGGACACATGCATTAAAATTTAGAATTTTTTTCTTAACAAAAAAACCCACAAAAAAATCTCTGAAACCTTCTCTTCATGAGAAACACTGCTTCATGTGGCAGCTGAGAGAGCAGGCCTCCCTTTTTTTAGTGTAGGGCAGCCAAAAATTGTTTGTGGTTCTAAAAAAGTTGTAATATTTGAGAAAGTATAAATCCAGTCATATCGCATATAAAAGATCAGGACTCTCTTTTTGTTCTGGACTTTGCAAGAAATGTGTAACTTTTGGACAATGCCTCCTGTCTGACTTGAGATGGTGATGGGTGAGAAGTAACAGCCACCCCTCTAAGGAGTTATGAAAAAATACTGGCATATGCTGTTAAACCGCTTAGGAATATAATAAGGCAAGACAATGAGTAGGATTAGAGAAATGTGGAAGTTTGTAGGACTGGTGGCAGTGGTTGACCGCTTATATCCACCAGCGGATCTTGTTCACAGGGGAAGCTGGAGGAAAGCTAGCTATTACTACGACTTTGTTTGCTCCAAAGGAAGAGGGCCCAGCAGAAGGGAGCTTCAGATAGCAGTAGTGGGCATTTTGATGTATATTTTTAGTACAGCTAAGATAACGTTTCTAGAAGTATAGCTTATGTTTAAACTCTCATTTGGGGTTCTTGGTTTGTTTCGTTTTGTTTGGGGTTTCTTCTTATCAGTACTTCCCATGCATTCTTTCTTTCCTTTCCCTGGCTTCTCTATCTAGCTGCTGTTCTGGAGCAGCGTTCTTTTGTTTTAAGGTATTTGTAAACTTTTTTTGAAAGAAGGTTTTTAATAGAGTAGAAACATACTATGTTCAATAATTGCTTATCAGTGTGAAACTGGGTCAGTTTGCTTTCATGCTTTTATTTTCGTGGCCTTTATTTTCAGGGCCTTAGGCTTTTATTTTCATTCAGCAGTAAGACAACAGATGCAATTAATATGGCTTTACGTGTTTCTCACCTGGCCAGGAAAGGTGTACATTAGAAATTGTGTCTGAGTTTTTTCCTGGGATCTTTCATGACATTGCACATGTATTTGGGAAGTGGGACATTTATATAATGCATCTGGCAGCTTCCATCCTAATTATTGTCCAGAATGAACTTTGCAAAGCTGAGAAGTGTCATTTAGTTTGTAGTACATTTTTAAAGGTGCGTGTAAAAGATGTGACCTATCCTGCGTAGCTGTGGGTGGGTAGGAAAATGGTTTTGAAACTCTTCCTGTATTGCCAACCATTTTACTCCGCCGAAGCAGGGGAGGAAAAAGGAAATTTCAAATGTAATCTGGCCATACTTAAAATGTTGACGTGTTTATCTGCACATGGTGTTTAGAACTGAGGTGTCCTATAAGAACCAAGAATGCCTTTAGAGGTTAGTATTTACAGCCATTTTCTTTCCGTTTATCACAGTCACAGCATACTAGCTGGGAATCTAAATAAGTAGTCAGCTGAATATACACATAGCTAGGTTATCTCATTTCTAGCTGCCTGCTTTGTTTATCAAGCACTTATGTAACGTTCTGAATTATATTAAGGCAGGGTCAAGCTTTGTATTCACATGCTGTTATCCTTGTGCTGATAGGAGAGATGAACGGAGCAGGGCGTGAGATGTTTAAAGGGATGGCTGCCTCTGCCCTCCTCTCCTCTCCTGAGCTTAAGACCTTAGATCTACAGCCCATTTCTCTTTTACTTTCTAGCAATTACAGTGCAAGGCTGCAAGACTTCATGCTTCACGCTCGTATCAGCAGCATGGAGGCGCAGAGCTACGGCTGCGCAGGCAACAAGTGCCAGACTGTAAACATTGATTTGAATGCTATCAAACTGATTTGGGGTTGGAGATAGACCAGGGATTTTCAATACATGTTTATAATTAAGAATGTAAACAGAATTTCATGTTTATATGCCCCAGATAGAAAAAGAGGCTTTTAAATCTCTGGTTTGAACTCCTGGAAAATAAAAGAAATGAACAGTGAGGGCAGAAAGGAAAATGACGCTCCTGCAAGCATTAAATCATACCGTTTCCTTGCTCCCTTCCTCTCCCTCTCCATCACGCACAGTTGAATACAAAAACTCAGCTGCAGAGCTGCTATTTTTCATTCTTCTCTTAGACTATACCCTTTTTCTGAACACATATGAATGCAACAGGGTTTTGTTTGTCCTTTTTTTCCCCACCCATTGGCAGGATGTAAAAAAAGAGTTTGCCTAAAAGATGTATTGAAGTTAATAATTATCTGTTCAATTAAAGACCTTTTCATGGTAACACAACACAGTATTTTTTGCGTAAATAGGTTGATATAGACTCACTGTGACCATTACTTAGTCATGTAACTCATAAGCAGCTAACTGTAGCCAGCCAAATCTGGTTTTGAGATTTTGTTGGAGTTTTTTGGTCAATAAATCATAACCTCTCTTGAGACTTATGAAAATTCCTTTTTAGCCATGGTAGTTGCTAAGTAATGCCCCTACTTGGATAACAGTTTAGATACCAATCCTTAAATTGATAGCTTGCAAACAGACTGCTAAATTTATGCACAGAGCCTTTCTGGACAAAGCCAGCCAGTTTATTTGCTGTTTTCTAAAAGATTAAAGCCTTGAAATCTCCCTCTGCTTAAGCTGCTGATTGCCATCTGAAGTTTCCTTAACTTAGAAGTCTGTATCTGAAATAAAATCTGAATCCCAATTTCCTTATCTTCTTCATTACTCACCCTAAAAACTTTTAAAGAAAAACAGGCCTTCATTTTCAGTTTTGGAAATGCTATGCATTACTTCAGTGTTCCTTTCTTCGCAAATTTAAGTCATTAAAAAAATAGTGCATTAATACAGATACCAGGCTTATGCCATTCCTGTTTCTGATTCAGTTTTCACTTAACGCTAGCTCCAGGGCAGCCAGTGACACTCCTAGACGTGGTGCCACGAATGAATACCTGAAAAATTCCACTTTAGAAAACTAAAACCCCTTCTTTCATAGAAAGAAAAATAGCCACTTACTTTAACTTACTTTGGCATTTGAATTTTAACAGAAACGATTATTTTTTCCGAGAAAGCTGTATGTCAGATTTGTGTTGGTGTATGCAAGCCAAAATACTGTTTCACACAGACGCGGGTCTTGTGGCAAAGTTTATAAAATCAGCATTTCTTGAAGGATGTACTTATATGATGGCTTCTATGGCATAATGAAGCTTATACAGAACATCTGAAAGCTGCTACAGCAAACAGGAGGTTTTACTGTAATTTGTAAAATAATCAAGAAAATCCTAACAGTACTTTCCCTAAACAAGTGTGGGCACTAGTAGCCCTTTATAAATTTCTATTCTAAATTCCAGGCATTTTTACATAGCATAGTCTGACTCTTCTACATTTGCAGTTAAGTTACTATTAAACCACCTTAAAAAATAAATGAAACATATTAAGCGTTATCGTCTTTCCCCCTCACCGCCATGGCTGCAGGCGTAAATTGTAAATTTTCAGTGATGCATTCCAAGAGGCCGAGTGAGATGAACGGCACAAGCTGCAAAAATCGTCCGTCGCTCACCCACTAACAGGGGCCTTCTTTTCTGTGAGTTTCCATAAATTAGATGTGGAGCCAAAGCAAGCGGAAGCTATTTTTAGTGCGGCAGCAGCAGCAGCAGCAGCACTGCAGAACAGAAGCTGGCGGAGCGTCACGTGTGTCAGGCTGAATCAAAGGGAGTATCCCAGCAATGTGCTGTAAACAAAACAAGGGCGCTGTCAAAAAACAAGCTTTCGGGTACCCTAAAAAACCCGAATCAAAGCCACACGCGAGAAGCGACTGCACCAGCTTCCCCAGCTGTGTTCCTTAGGAGATTTTCCTATTTTGCAAACATGGGAGCACAGTAAGAATTCCCCGTTTCCTGGTGTCCCATTGTCTTGTTTGATGCGGTCCTTACCGTTAGGCATTTTATTTAGAAATCTGTATTTTTCTGTCTCTATCTCTTATCGAGCGTAATTGTTGTCTCAAGGTACATAAACATAGGAAAGGCAGATGCAGCTGTCTGCAGAGCCACTGCATAGGGGATGTCCTTGCTGTGGAAACACTGCCTTACAGCCTGTGAGCTGTTGCTTTTCAGCAAGGAGAAGAGCAGAATGAGCTAATACTTTATTGTTACACATTAATTGGATTAACATGTTCAACTCTGAGATTTTTCATTCATAATTAGTATTTTCAATTTTGTGGATTTTTTGCATGAAATGTGTCTGTCCTCAGAAATTATACATTAACCTGAGTAAATACTCACTGAAGCTTTCAAAGATTAACTTTTATTTACGTTTGCTTTGGTTTCCATGTGTCCGCATGCTTTTGAAGGGACAAATGTATTTTAACTCAGTAATTTCAAGACTGACTGTTACTTAAAATGGCTTGCCAAGTCCATGGCGTGAAAGCTTATAGTCAGTCAATAGCATCAGTTTATTGCTTCTCAAGCAGTTGAGACACAACCTTTATGGAGGTTAAAAAAGGTGTTGAAAAAATTTATTTTGATTGATAGTTCATGGGAAAAACAAAAAAAGCTACTTCCCTTCTTCCTGAAAACCATCTGTTCAGGTGATGCATCCTCTGTAGGTTGTGCAGGTGTGTGTATGAACTATAGGGTTTGATTTTGTTGAGGTTTCTCTTTTGGGAGCCTGGGGATTCAGAGAATGTTTGCTACTCTTACAGTAAATGCAAATAGCTGTGAAAAAGTGACTTGGGAATAAGGATGTCGGCCTGAGAACGCTGAATAATATGATTTTCCTACAATAGCACCCTATGCAAAAAAGGGTTGGATGGGATTAATACACAATAGGCACATAAAGACAAATGCAAACACCAGTGCCAGTTGTGTCACCGGTGGCACAAAGGGACTCTTGAGAGCAGCAAGTCCCTCCTCTCACTTCCTAGGTAATAAGGGTTTTTCCCCTGGGCTGGGGGAGAAGTTGCTCGAGGCAGCAGCTGGGTTTGGAAAGAACAGCTTAGCATGTCTGCCATGGCAAAAGTCCTGCACAGGTGCAGGAAAGGACTTTCTGATTCTTCCCAAAATTGTAGGGCTGATAGACTAAAGTGTCAAAGAGGAACTGTTAACCCGGTCTGACCCGCAGACTCTACACTTCTGTTCAGACAATGTATTTTAGGCAAGTTGCAGCCAGGGAAGAAAAAAAAACCATAGAATATAATGTTGGGAGTAGAAAAAGCCATGAAAAGAGAGTGGAAGCAGTAAATTGTTAACGCATGTTACCTGCACATCTTAACTCATTCAATAATGCTAAATACGTGGACTCCGAGCTGAGTGTTTGTAACTATTCAGGCATTAGCCTTTCTATTTTTCAAAGAAAGTATTTTGATTTCTCTTTTGTTCTAGAATCCCTTTCTCAGTGTTCAACATTCTCTTATGAAAAGGTAGCAGAAACATGTGATATGATTTATACAAATTTTCACTTTATGTAGAAGGAAAAAACCAGCAGCTCTTCTGTTGGTAATAAATATTTTGAAATGTCTGTAGCCAAATCAAGGCAATGTCCAGCTGAACTCAGAACCCACAGTTGCTGCTTGAGTTGAGAATCCAAGTGTCCTGTGCTGCCTTACCATAAAATAGGACAAGAAGATACGGCCATGAATATCTCTGAATAAACACCTGAATGTCAGCTTCTTGCTCCTTGTCACACCATTCCCTCGCACAGAAACGCTGCTTCCTTGTTCCAATACCCATCGTCTCTCCCATCTCAAATACCACGGGGGGGAAAAAAAATGCATTTAAAACGCAAACTGCAACACATTCTCATGTCTGGTTTTGCTAGAATGGCTCCTACCAGCAGCTATTGTATCTTCAGAAAATGAATAAGCTGAAAACATTTTGATTTGAAGTAAGTACGAATCACAGGAAAGGAGCGTGCCTTCAGCTAGAAATTTTAGGGTGTTTGGGGGCCTCAGAGCAACAGGCTTTGGAGAATGAGAGCTGACTGACTCTGCCGATGCCGCCAAAGCCACGGTCTGTTTTCTGTAACAAGTGAGGTGCTGTTTGTTCTCAGCAAACCCGCCGCCCTGAAGCCGAAGTTAGTAATCACCTACGTGTTTGTGGCCAAACGGAGCGGCCTTCGCAGCGCCGCCGCCGCGCACGCAGGCCCGGGGAGTTGCGTGCGTCGCAGCCGCCGCGTTTCCTGCCCCGGCCCCGGGAGGAAACCGCAGCGGGCAGCGAGGGTGGGGAATCTCCTGCCCGCCGCACGCCGCCGCCTCGGCCTTCCCAACGCACACCTCGCTGGTGTTATCAGTAATAACGCAAAATAAATAAGAACCGTCTGCCTGCGAGGCATCGGGAAGCCGGGCCGGACGTCACATCCAGCTCACAAATTACAGCTTCTGCAGCTCAGCTGGCCGCTACGGCCTCTATAAAACAGGTTTTGCTGGGCGAAGCGCGGAGCAGAGACGGCGCGCTTAGGGTATAACGGCATCGGGCTCTTAGTCAGGCCAAAAAAATTACAAGTTAAAAAGAATAATAGTTGCGGTGAATCTGCTATCTGCGGGGAAGCTTGGAACAGATGCTCCTTTACTGGGATATTATGAAATCTAATCTTTCAGCAGGTCACTTATGACATGTGTGTAAATAAAAAAGCATATAAAAAGCTATCGTATTAACATATGGCAATATAATTGAAAAGGAAGAAGATTTCTTGAAAATTATGCTGGGTTAACGTATGACTGCTTAAATTAACTTTGGCTTATAGGACCGTTTTAATTATGTAGTAAATTAAATACAAGTAGATCAAAGCTTGTGTTATTATATATAGTTGCAAAAGCTTTTCAAGGACGTAATATTTGTAATCAGCTCATAATAGCCCTGATTTTCTTCTTCCACCATCTCTTGTAAAGAAGCTGCTATACATGAGTCTTAACTTTCCTCTGATGTATGCATTTGGGAAGTTTTTTCTGGGTTTCTTCTTTTTGCCAGCTCCTTTTCAGTCTCTTTGAATCTCTTGACACAGACCGCAGGTGAGATTGCAGTCCGTCTGGGCACACCCAGCCTGCCATTAAGCTAACCAGTCTGGGCACCTGTGCAGAAAGAAAAAGCCTAATACAGCCAGGTTTCTAAAACACTGGGCTCAGGTGTGGAGCCTTGACACAGCGGATATACTGCTATCTGTAACTGAGCTGGCAAATTTAAATTTCAGCAGATGTCTGCAGTAATTCTCTATATGCCTGTGGATCACCATGAAGATAAGGTCTCGGTTATAATTTTCTCTTATCCATAGTTACATGCCTATTCTGTGGGTGTCTTTTTTTTTTCCTGTGAGTTTCGTAACTTCTAGTTCAGCATTTCCTCTTCCTTATCTGAACCATCTTTTATTTGATATTTCTCTCTTTCTCTTTCTTCACTCCTACCTGCCTGATAAATCTTGCACCATTATTCTCAACTCTCATCATTTGAAATAATGATACTGGATTTTAATAATATCCTCTGCTTCTTAGCACATTGGGAAAGTCCTTCTTACTTATTCTGCAAATGTGATGTATTTAGCAGCTTCCACAAACCTTGCTGAACTTTAAAGGTAAATTGAAAAAGGGGAGGTTGCTGCACTGATTTTGCTGTAAGTAGAATCAGCTCATAGCTGTGTATCCTCTTAATTCCTCCAGCATCTGAAACATGGGTACACACCTGTTCCAGAAGCTAGATGCAGGACAACAAGAAGTCATTCCCAATGGGATTAAATATTGAATAAACTTTGTCGCAAATACCCAATGGGAAGCAGAAAGATCCTTATTTTGTGTATTGTATACTGAGTAAAGCACACAGGTGTTTTTCTGCAGTTGTGGATTACCTTTTGTTTCTCTGTTTCTCCTTTGCATTTTCTCAGAAATATGTAGTCTGTTATTTCAGTGGCTTTAAGTAAATCGTCTGATTTGCTTTTAGTTGCTGTGTTCATCATTATATACTACATATGGGAAGAATTGCTTACTGTACATACAATATCATAACCAACACTCAGAAGTGGATCCAAGGAGGTGATGTTATGCAGGTTGTCATCAGCATGAGTACAAACTACAGCTCACCTGTACCCTCAATTTCTAAGCAAAGCCCTCCGCTGTCAGCAAAAGGTCATGCAAAGGGTCCCCTCCCACAGCATTGTCATGCTTATGTCATACAGGAAAACTGCTCTTGCTGACATAAGGGCTTCCTCCTTGGGCTTACGTCTGCCTCCTGGTTTTAACCCTTAAATGACAGAATAACTAAAATTAGAATTTGTGTCAGGCAAATGTCTGGTGGATATAACAACTTAATGAAAAATATACATATTTTGTGGTATCTGAAATGGTGTTTAGATTGTCTTGAGTGGCACCTTGGTACTGATAAGTAGTGCTATGTCTTAATGTTTGCCATTGCTAGTTCATGTCCTTCCTCCCATAGGTGCTTTTTATGCTCACTTTCTACTTGTTGATAAAATAAAATTCAGCGCTTTTTGCACAAATTCAGTAAATGAGATTTTACATCAAAAAGCAAGATGGGACAGCAGGGGGGGAAACAGCATTTCACCTCAGAGTGCATCTTGCAGGTAGCACTTCCCTCAGCTGCTGCTTGGCAGGAGGTTTTTTTGAATCCCTGGACCCAACTAAATGTCCTGCTCAGCAGTCGCAGCTTAAGGTTTCTCAAGAGGATCTTGCCCCAGCACCTCTAATAAATGGCATCCTCAAGTGTGTGCCCCTCTCAGTTGGTGCTTCCAAGATGGTAAGAAGCTTTTGGGTTACAAAATTAAGACTCTATAGGCAAGCAGAGGAATCCTGGCAATTAATAGAAGAGTGATACTTTCAAGCAACTTTCTTTACTGCTGGAGTATTTTTTTCTTTGGATAATCAGTGCAGGTTGCAAAGGGGGAAATAGTGTGTTTAGGTTCCAAGAATTTATATAGCGACGTCAGGAAAATATTACTTGGGCTAGCAGTGAGGGATGGGGGCCTTTTTTGAAGGGATTGTGAGAGAAGGCATGAACTTAGAACAATAGCATTTTAGAATAAGACTGTGTAATGTAACTTTGAACTATTTATAACATGCAGAGAGATAGTGCAGGTACTTGTGTTTAGTGTAATTATGCTTATGCAATCAGCTTTTTTAGGAAGATATCCATTTGACTAGTTTATTTTTGGAAATGTACTCCAGGGTGCTAAAATGTGTATCTATATATCTGTCTTTATATAATCTTCAGCTTTGGTTCTAAATCTGTTTTTTGTATCTGTCAGGAGATATCCTTCTACCTATAAACGCTACGAGGCTGATTAACGACTGATGGCAGACAAATCTACAAATATCAAGCTTTTGGCATCATAAATGAAAATGCCTTGCTTTATAAGGGGGGAGGGGGAGAGATTAATTTCCTGTTTAATTTCTACAAGAAAAACCCCACAGCCTAACCAGATGGAATTTCTTTGTACTATAAATAAGCAAAGCTTTCCTTCTTTCATGGCTTCAATTTTGATATATTTCTACCTAAATTGCTCCTTCCACAATTTTCCTTGTACTGCTGGGTTCAGAGATGTTCCTTCAGATGCTTACTAAATGATGTAAATAGCGGAATGAAGCTCTTCAACGCTGATACAGATGTGTGTGTATATATAGCTCTAAACATGCTGTGTAGCTAGCTGGGGCAGTCATCATCACTTGAATGTATATTCTGGGGAAAGTTAGGATAAAATACATCTTTCCAGTACACCAAACCAAGATGGTTTGGTGCTAATCTAGGTAAATAGTTTTATTAACAATTATAGAAAAAGAGTAGAGTGATGAATTTAAGCAAAAATGATTGGTTGTGGGTTCATGTGAAATGCGTTTTGTTTCCTTCAAAATGTAGTGACGTGACATGCGTAGTTCATGTCACGTCATAATAATTTTCTCGGGTGTAGGTTTACAATATTATTTTTATTTATTAGTATTAATCTATTGGTTTCTCATTATATCTTGTATTCCATTCCTTAACAATTGTAGATCATGCTTTATTTTGTAACATTGGTCATTTTAGTAGAAATTCTGACGCCATGGTACACTAGCTCCTTTGTAAAACTTTACTTCCCATCTCTCGCCATATTGAATTGTATTTTCAGTGTTATACATGGGCATGTTCTTGACATTCAGTGTCTATATGGTATCTATACTAAATTTTAATTGTAGCCAGCTTAGTACCAGACTTCTGGTGATAATCAGTATAGTTGTGTTTGAAGAAGTAAATACAGAAAAGTCTAGGTGGGTCACCAATGCTGTTCTCCTGCGTTCTACTCCCAGGCACCTCTCCTGTCACATTTAAAGATAAAGACCATAGTCAGTCACATTCTCAATACAAACAAATTTTATCTTAAAAGCACTTTTTACATGAATACAGGTAGGGTGGAGGTGGAAAGGAGTGAGTTCCTATAGCTTAATTCACTTTTCTGGTCTTTTTTATTCTCCACTGTAATTTAGCAGGACACGGGTGTTGCATGATGTTGTATTCCTTGCCAGAATGGAAAATGTTTTAAGGTGAACTGCTGAAGAAAACGTTTGAAAACAAATTCTGCAGGCGTAATTGAAGATACCTCATAACACTCATTATCCTTCTCAGAGGATAAATTAGCATTAATGACAGCAAATTATGATCTGGGCATAGTATTAGTTTTCCCAGTTGTTTGAGGAAATCGATGTGCAGGTCCTGCTGTATAAAGCAGTGTGTGAGCTCACAGACCAGCGCCTGGCTTGGTGTGGCAGGTGACATTACCCATGGCAGGTACCAGACAGGTAGAAGGCACTTCCTAGAAACTAAGGTAGGTTATGGCTTTGTTCCAGTGTCCTCATAGGATTATTTAAATTGATCCGTGCTGTATTGAGGAAAAGTATTTAAAATGTAATGTGCCAAGCTAGGAGGTAAAGCTGGAGCCCGGCTGGCTTCTGGTGGCATGGTGGAGGTTGCAGAGGAGCCTGTGGGCACTAGTGTCTCACTGTAAGCTCACCGTTCCCCTAGGTCAGGTGTGGCAAAACCATTGTTATGTAAAGTGTTATTTATTACATTTATTATATCCTCTGTTAAGCATGCTACTTGGAAGATACAGGAGAGGGCTAATGATCTGTATCATAAACTGCTGGATTTTAGAAAGATCTCTTTACAGGTTACTCTTAATAGCAAGATAATTAGAGTTGTGGAGAATGACACAGGTGTGATCATTCCCCAGAATAAAAGAAACACCTCTGTTCCTGCAACGTGCCATGCAGTGTTGCATGTTGCTGGACTACAGTTCTGACTACAATGTTTGGAGTTGGGCTGCAACAAGCAAAGAGCAGAGTCTCCACTTGCTTTAAGGGAAAGACCTTCCTTCAGGCTCCAGACGCCCAAAATCTTGCATTCATTTCTGATCTTTTAAGCGTATGAGCAGTCTCATTGAATTCCAAAGTCTTGTTGCGTTCAATAGGATTACTTATATCCTTAAAACTATGCTCATGAGTGAGTCTCGGTAGAGTCAAAGCTTTTCTTGCACTGAATTTCTTAGTCCCTGTGTATATCTGAAATATTCAGTCATTCTGACAAAAGAAAAAAAATTGTGCAGGAAAGTACAAAGCTACTCCATAGTCAGAATATCTTGCTGGTTGGTTGTGTTTATTTTATCTACATTTGTTCTGAAGTCATTAAAATTCCTGCTTACCTGTAGCTGCTATGAGAAAATGACTCACCTTGAAAGCAGTGTCAGTTTTGAATAGGTCAGCAGTTTTTCAGTGCCCTTTTAGTATGCTTCAAATTAGTTCTGGTCATCATTTCTTTCCTACTAGCATGGGCTGTCAGTCTACGTAATGTCCGTGACTTGTCTGGAGGGGCAGAGGTGGCCGGGGACACCCACAAAGTGTTGTGGTGGAGCCCATTGTATGGTTTCTCAGTGCTGAGATGGGAAGAAACACAAGCGAAAACCAGTGGGAAACATCCCCGTTTCCTCGGTTCTGTGATTTGGCTTTTGTCCACCTCGTGTTTCGACACCGAACCCGCTCAGAAGTGCGTTGCGGTGCTTGAGCTGAATTTAGGCCAGAGCAGCCCCAGATCCGACCCGTAACCAGTAAATGAAGGCGTACGTCCTAAACACATGCCGTTGTTTATTACTTATGCTTCTTGATTTGTCTTCCATTTGTTGTCAGATTTTCAAGGGTTTGTGTAGCAATACATAATTAAATACTGAAATTTAAAAAACACAGTCAGAAACTGTTCCTTTAAGCGTGAATATGACTGTGCTCTTTGAATATGGGTAGCACTGAGACCTTCTCAAAAGGGCATCTTGTAAGATGGGGAAAGTGTCAGCACCTGCCAAATTAAGGAGCAGCTTTTGCTTTCAAAATCATATTGTCAGTTATGTTGTAAAGGTGTACTTTTCAGGTTTACTTAAAATTTTTGTCAGTACACCCCTCCACAAAGCAAAGTAATTTTTTTCTGAAGAAGTGTAGACTTTGGGTGCTTTGAAGTCTTAACATGTGATACCCTGTTGCAAGGCAGACATATGTTGAGGGCAAGAGATCAGTATTTACAGTGCTGGTGTAAGGACGGGATTATTTGTAATCTAATTAAGAAGGTTACTAACAATTTGAAGGGATTATAAGATTAACAATTATCTGTGTGTTTATTTGATTAAAATAAATGCCCACAGATTTGGCTGCCATACCTGCACTCTGGTATTTGGGATCAGAAATCCCATGTAATTGGAAGTAGAAAACCAAACAACAACAAAACTGGTTTGATTCTGTTTCCATGATGACTTTAATAAAATGTCTAGTCCCTAATTAATCTTTGCTCTATTTGCACTAAACTATAACGCATCTCATTATTCAGAGCCATTTTGGAGAAAGGTTTTTTAGGATTTTTTTGAAGGGGAGGGAAGAGTGCTTTTTAAAATAGTATACCACTATTATAAAAATTCATTTTTGCGGTAGGGACAGTAACTCCATAGGGTACTCCTTTGCACAAGGCTGGGTTCTGCCTATGACTTTGCAGTTTAATTCTGGTATCGCTTAGTGAAGCTTCGTATTGATTCTTTAAAAAATGTCCAACTCTGTGTGACTGAGTTTCATCTCATTGTGGAGCCGAGTTCCTAGAGGCTAAAGGTCCTCATTCTTCTTCACACCCTACTTTAGATCCTCCTGGCAGTACCTCCTGATGGCACTCACTCTTCTAAGCAATAGTATGAAGAACTTTTATGTTAGAATTTGAGTTAGTGTGGACTTTCCCTGGGAAAAATGGTAAGATCCTTAGAAGCCGTCACAAAAGTGGTTCTCACCCTCAGGACAGGTGCTGGGTACCCTCCTTCTCAGAGCATTTCCCAGCATCTGAGCCACAATATCACAGACACACACAGTTTGATGGGAAAAAAATAATCCGGTAAGGAATTTGTTGTTCTAGGAGCCCTCAGGTTTGAAGTGGAAAAGAAAAAGCAAAAGGATACAAATGCATTTACTTTTCTCCCTGAAAATGCAGAATTTTGTACCTGCCCTCACAGCCTGACTGCAGGTTGACCTGCCAATATATCGCTGGCTATGTGTCATTACATAAACCTGTGAGTGATGGTTCTATATGTAGAGAACAACTGATTCCTGGTTTTCATTTCCACAGGTCACATGCAAGTTGGGAATGGTATTTTTAATCTTCTCTTTAAAAGAAAAAAAGAGAAAAGACAACATTTTGAGATCTGAACAGACAAGTGGCGTGGGGTTTCTGACATTTATGCCTTATTTGTATATTCCTTTTCAGCCTTCTCCGGCTGTTACTGCATAAATCTTCAATGTTTTTTCCACTAACTATATTGGTGGAGAAGACAAATTGGGAAGTTCAGCTTCCTTCTCGGTGCGTGTTTTTTGGCACTTCAGAAGTTGTCCAGCATTTGAAATTGGCCTCAGTGGAATTTTTTTATTATGAGGCTTTTATCAAGCTTCTGCCCTTCCTTGTAGATGTGTATGTGGTACGAAGCAGCAGCTCCTATAAAGGGGCAGGGTGACTGCCTTCGGCTGTAAAGGCCGAAGTTGTTCTCACAGCAGCACCATGATACCCTAAAGGGGGGTGACGTTGGCAGCGATCTTGCAAGGAGCTGCAACTGCCAGCCTTCCAGGTGCCTCCACGCAGGTCCTCGGGCTGGCTTGGGCGCTGCTGCTGTGTTGCAGCACTGGCACAGCATTCCCGGTGCTGCTCAGCCCCCTCCTTCCCCAGCTCTCCTGCCTCGGGCCATAGATGGTGTGCTGGCACTGGCAGGGAGCCTCTCAGCACCGAGCCCACCCAGGGAGCAACAAGGATTGCCTGCGGTGCCAAATTCTCTGTGGCCCACAGACCAAGACCCTTTTGCTCCATTTTTTCTTAAACCAGACCCCCGAAACAGCAACCGCCTGTTGGGTACAGGGTAGAGAGATTAAAACCACAAGCGTAATGTAATCTTTAAAGTAACTTGAAGCAGGACGTAATCAGGTTGTTGCATAATTATTTTCCTCATTCCTCAAACCCAACTCATTGTATTTAATTGTACAAATGCACTGTACACTTAAAAAATTGAGGAAAGTTGACAGTAATGGAAAGAAAGGTCCAGAGAGTGCAGAGTTAGGAATGCTTTTCACAAAATGCCATATTAATGGTAAATGTTAGTGTTAACATGACTTACTGTCAAATGTACAGGTAGCAGGTCAAATTGTAGGGCTAGTTTTGAACACTGATTTTATAATCCTTGTTTTGTTTAAATAGCTTGGAATTAAATGGAATTAGGCCAATTATTAGTAAGTTGGACATGGACT
>JAHREE010000069.1:16448034-16520899 GCA_033628505.1 Tringa tobata
GGAGAGGCGGAGAGGGACTCCCTGTCAGGAGGTGCAGTGACAGGACAAGGGGTAACGGTTTGAAACTGCAAGAGGGGAGATTTAGATGAGATATGGGGAAGAAATTCTTTACTGTGAGGGTGGTGAGACACTGGAACAGGTTGCCCACAGAAGCTGTGGATGCCCCGTCCCTGGAGGTGTTCAAGGCCAGGCTGGATGGGGCTCTGAGCAACCTGCTCTAGTGGAGGTGTCCGTGCCCAGGGCAGGGGGGTTGGAACTGGATGATCTTGAGGGTCCCTTCCAATTCTAATCACTCTATGATTCTATAATTTCAATTTGACAGGAAAATCCTTAGCCATTACATTTTACTGACGTCTTCTGAGGGATTTCTGATGATATTTCAGCAAATGACTTGGGAAAATTAATCCATTAGGGGTTAGAATATTACGGGGGGTGCTGTTTTCATTATGTCTTTCTCAGTTACCAGGAAATATATCAGAATAGCGTGAGGTTGTTTGAAGCCCAACTGTGGAGCTTAAGGTATTCTCAAAACCAGAAATCCATAGTTTCCTATTTCAAATATTGCAGGAAGAATTAACAGGATTGTCATCCCTTAGCTGATAAAATACATACGTATATATATATGTATAATGGAAAGAAAGAAGGGCCAAAAAAAAGGTCGAATCTTGATGTTGTTCCTAATAACTGCAATAGGGAAAAAAAAAAAAAGGTATTTTTTCCATTTCAGCTTCCTAGATACCTGGGGTAGGTGTTTTCATTAGAAATTTCTGCCTCGCCTGTGACTTATTGCAGTCCAAAGAGGATGGAATTCAAAGTCCTACCCCTGGATGGTTTCCTATAGTAGATTGTGATGCTTCTGAAGGTTTTTGAGCCTGGCTGAGTAGTTTGCAAGACTCTTAATGGCCCACGAGAAATGTAGAAGTTTGCTGACCCCAACAACTGATTTGAGGATATATATGAAACTCTGAGAACTTAGGGCTACAACCTTAAAGATTTGCCACGTTATCTTTTCCTTTTAAAGCATTTTGATGTGGGTTTGATTTCTTGTTTTCCACAGCAACCTTTTGATACAAGGCCTTTGAAATGTTGGGATGAGAGCATGAAAAATGGTTGAGTTGAAGTAGACGAAGATTTATTAAAATGTGTAGTTCGCTTTATTGATCTGCGGTTTAGCACTTCATCTTTCCAATTCTTTGGGTGTCAAAATACACTTACAAATATAGCATGAGGTTTGTGTCTATCGTATTATTCTCAAGACATGATTTTCATTTTATTTGTGATTTTGTTTGTGGGGTCAGAATATCTATTCAGAGCCGCGTAGTGATTTACCCAGAGAGAAAAGGATTTTCATGTACGATTACCTCTTCTTTATTTGTGCATTTCTGAATCCTTTTTTCAGAAATTCTTATATAGCTGCTACTGCTGCTCAAATTGCCATGGTTTTTAAAGAGAATAATGCTTATTGATAGTTCCCACATGCACTGGCAGGCACATCTAAAACCTGTACTTTTGTGTTCACAGCTTGCATAATATAAAATTTAGAGATTGCTTGTCAAACTAAGTGTCAGCTGAGTTTCCTAGGAAACTCACTGAAGATATTTATAAAACTACAGATCAGCTTAATAATAGATATAATAATGTCAGTTAGCTCGTGATTGGTTTTTTTAACTTTATCAGTCCATTTTTCTTCGCTTTAATTTGTTGGCAAACCAAACCACTGCATTTCCAAACAGAGCGGTGAAGACCTTCCTTCCAATGTCTTGCCTAATTTATTTTTTAAAAAAAGTAGTTTGTGCTGTTCCATGTAAGGAAAACACCTTACTGTAAAATTAAGAAGAACCTAAATGTCATACTCATTATCAGATTGAATCATTTATAAATAAATCCAGAATTGTGAAATAAAAATATAAATATTATATCATATGTTACAGTTTTATTCACAGTTGAGTTGAATGCGTGAGTTTAAAGTTCATTGCAAATGCATGAAAAGCAGTCACTGCAGAATTAACATAACTCCTGAGTATGGGTTTCTATAGAAGCTGCATAAATAGAAGACCTGTCAGTACTGTAAAAAGGCATAATTCTGTGAAAATAATTTTAT
This sequence comes from Tringa tobata, assembly GCA_033628505.1. Classification (NCBI taxonomy): domain Eukaryota; kingdom Metazoa; phylum Chordata; class Aves; order Charadriiformes; family Scolopacidae; genus Tringa; species Tringa tobata. The sequence continues at coordinate 16,450,136 of JAHREE010000069.1, forward strand.
CACTGAGCTGAAAAAAACAGGGTCTAAAAAGAGAGAATAAATGATACTGGTGTCCATTTTTATTCATTTTTCTGCTATTGTGTTTTCCTCACACTGATTCTTTGAGTGGAAATACGAGCGTTGCCGCAGTTGGCAGGTATCTTCGTACTTTAAGCACTTTAAATTGAAATTTTAGTAATGTAAATTTAAAATTTGCTGGTGTGTGTATATATGTGTATGAATAAAAGAATGTATATTATGCCAGAACATAATCATTAAAGGCATTTAGCTTTAATAGAAATTAACGTTCTTTAGAAAGCAATTTAGAAAAGCGATTCCAGTTTTCCCATTTTAATACAGTAATGAGAATGAAGTTATTGTATTTAGTAATGAGGCAGTACTGACTCCTTATCTCATCTGGAATCCATTACTTGTACCTACTATGTACATTTGCCTGTCAGAGCTATCTTTTTATACTGTGCTAATTAGCCAAGTAAGGAACTTATATGAAGGATGGATATTCAAGAACTGATTTTTTTCCAGAATAGTATAGCTTTTGGTGTTTCAGCGTCTAGAAATCTCGGTGCAGATTTAATGTAGTTGCAAAAGAAATCTTAGGAAGCCTGTCTATCACACACTGGAAAGGTTAATTTCTGTAAAGCTACAAAATTTAGCCAAATCCTAATAGTAGTTGCATGTTGATGTATTGGATGCTAGTGATATCATTGCAGCTTGATACAGTGGGATGGCAGGTAAAAGCTTAAAAATCGTGGCATTTGTTTTAATATAGGTTGCATGTGGCCAGCAACCTTACAAGCATAAAACATTATGGCTGCTATGTCAAGTGATACTTTTTCAGTGTGTGATACTTGTCAGAGCTCACTCTTGTAACTGTGGTATTGCACTTTAGGGTATTTGAAAACAATCCTTTTACTGGGGGGAGGGTGACGATGACAGATGTAGTTGAGCAGCATTTTCTCCCCTGACTTCTGTTGAGTGTATCGATCCCAAACTGTGCAAGCGATTGCGCTGCCCACAGCAGCAGTTTCCTAGCTCTCCTTTGGGCTCCTGCCCATTTTCTCCAGGGTTGTTTAACAAACTTGCCACCTTACTGCACTCAGAGACCTGGATTTATTCCTCTTTAGCCTTTATTCCTCTTTTACCTTGATGAAAAGGGGCCGTTACCCAGCCTGTCGGATCAAAACAGGGCTGTAAAACAGGCTGTGTAAAAAAACTGGGCAGAAAACTTTGAAGCAGACTTGGAAGTACCGGAGTGTTGCCTGAACAGCTGTGTTAAAATTACTCCTTGTTTAGGAAGAAATTCAGCTTGGAGGCATTTTTGGTTCGGGGGTTTTGTGCCTTCTTTTTTCATCTCATGTGCTGCAAGCGTGAGATGAGAGTTGGCTTCATGATAGGTGCACCAGTTAAAAATACATCGCTCTGCTCCAGTGCCTGCATTAACTGGGGGAGTAACTGAAGTTAAACTTCACTTAATGAATATTCCCAAGGTGAGGGAAATCTTCTGACCAAAAGGTTCGGTCTGAACACAACTGCTTTCTTATGGTGACTGTAGCTGACTCTAAAGATGTACTTCTATATCTTTAGATAAGTTTATGGTGGCTTTTGGCAGGGGAGGAGGTTTCGTTAAAAGTTTATTTTTCTTCAGAGTTTGTTCAGGATAGCTTTGTTATCAGGCACCCATTGTGTTGCTCTAAACAGTCATTTTTTAAACAATATGCTTAGCTGTGACACCTTGATCATCCAGAAAGAAAAGCTGGATATTCTAACTGTAGATACTGCATTTTGTTTCCCCTGTTATAACAATGGAGGTTCAAAAAGGAAAAATAGTATAAGTAAATATATACGTAGCATATTTTCTTTCCCTTTCAGTTTGTATCCGTGGGAAAACGGTATGAGAATTACAAAGAGGCTTTTAGGGGTATATTTTTTCAACTGGTCAGTATGTGTGACCTCTGTGTTAATAGTGAGTCACGTTGCAAGTCAAGAGTTCACTGGTTTTTCCTCTTTCCCACTGCAATTAAGTAGACTCCACATGCACACCCAAGTAAAATTGGGAAAAATTTGCCAGTTGATAAAGAAATCTTGATAATATTGTAGCAAGATGAGTCAGCTGGTGGGATATTCACTGCCAAATACCAAATAACAATCCAGAAATTCAAGAAAGCTTCTAAGTCACAGGGGCAGTCTGGGGACAATGAGCCAGCTGGGCTCACGTGAACTCTAAGAAATGGTGAAAGTGAGAGAGAAGAACCTGCCTGTTTTAGCCGTACATATAAAATCACATTTTTATGTCCTTAATGCTGCCATTCTAACATGTTCTAGGAAAGAATTAAAGCTTGAAAAGTGGAGAATGTCGCTTCCCCCTTTTTTTCTGATTCCCTTTTCTCTTGCCCTTCCCTGCAGTTGTAAGTTTTTGTTTCACCTTATGCATCTCACTGAGTTTTGGCAACATAAAGACTCAGATTGGTTAACTTACCCTTCATGTCAGTTTTGTTTTCACTTCTTATGCTTTAGTTGCAGTGTTCCAGGGTAGCATGTCAATCCAAAGATATTTGTATATATTAACAAGTGTTTTCTGCCAGCATTACTGAGACCATAATTAACATAACATGTTAAATTAGTATTATGCTAAATAAAGGCAACCAGTCACTCCATTTTCTTATTTAAACCCCAAAATCTTTTTTATGTCTGAACAACCGTATAATGTTATGACACATGGTTAGTCTTAGTATTTTTTAGTGGCCATCACAAAATTATAACATTTAACTGCACTTGGACCGCTTGTGGGTACTGCATAATGGTAAGTGTAGAAGTGCTGTATTGAAACAAAGTCTGGGTAAAAAGCTGTTTGACTCAGAAAATGTAACCTCAATTAATGTAAGTAAATCATCGGGCTCATACCTTTACCATTGGACTTGTGTTTTACTTTGCAGCAGGAGTCTAAACCAGAAAAGGCAGTGAAAAGTGTTATACTGGACAGTATTTTACATACCTAAGTGCGTGTTTCTTTTTCTTCTAGCTTTTTAGAAAGAATTGACAGCGTCAGCATGGATGACTACACACCCACAGATCAGGTTAGTATAACTAATGGGGTAGGGTCCGAACCAAGGTGCCCATTCCTATGAATTGTTTATGTAATTTATTTTAGTCCCCACAGCAGTTGAAATAGGGCATAATGCATAATATCAAAATACAGTCTAGCAATTTAAGTAACGGATATTAAAGAAGAGGCTTTTTGGTGGTGCAAGCATGTGTTTTACTGTTATTAGGCGTCCGTCATTGATTCCTGTAATATATCTGTTATTTCTTCTTGCTTTTGATTCTGTGTCCTGCAAACAAAGTGAAGGGAACAGAATACATACATAAACATAAAAGCCTACAGTTTCCCTCAACAGGCTTTGTTACACAGAAGCAATGTTATATTTCAGTGCTGGAGGTGATAGAAACCCAGAAGGAGGCTTCCCATGTCCATCAAACTGGTCCTGCAAGGGCAAAAGCCTCTAGTGTCTAGTGTCCAAATTCAGGGGAGAGCACGAGCATCAGCAGCAGACCTCGTGGACTCCTCTGCGGACGTGCAGACACCTTCTTTCTGACCCGTACCCATCTCCTGTGGGCAGGATAGTTTCTATTTAAGCCTTATTTGCAGGACAGTGCACTTTTTTTCGCAGATGTCATGTTAGAGTCATCTTGATAGAGTGCTCTAATGTTAGAATTATTCAGGAAAGTTAAGGCTGAAGTGGTGCAAGCCTCCAAGTAAGAAAGGGCTTCACCATGGTGCACGGCTTCAGCTGCCTTCCCTGAGCTCAGGCTGTGTGGTATCCTTGGGCAGGATGTCTCTTTGGCAAACTTATTCTGAGGTTGTTATTTTTCAGTGCTGATATCCCACTGTCATCTAGTAGTCTCAGCCAAGATCATGGGCCACATCATAAAGTGCAAATAGAGGTGGCAGAAGGGAATCCCTGCACTGGATAATTTGGTCTAACTATGCAAAGTTTATAATGGCTGGATGCTCTTAAAAAAATAAAATTGCCAAATCTCATTGTGCCGTCAGGGACTGAAATTCAGAGAAATGAAGTGACTTGCCAAAGATCACACAAGGAAGTACGTGGAGCAGAGCTTGTTCCTTCAGAACTAGTTCAGGTCTATAACCACAAGCCTGTCCAATTGCTCTGACTGGATCCTGAAAGAGAAGGCAGTAAAAAGTATTATGCATTGTATTATAAGGTGAAACTTGTATAGTTGACCCAATATAGGATCAATTATTAACACCCTCAAGACACAGTCAGACCAAAGCAGTGGTGCTGGGACTTACTCTGGCTAGACCTCATGGTCTGATTTGAGCATCGATACCACTCAGCTGGAGAGAGAAGTCAATGAAGCAAGGCCTTGTTTTTGCTTTCATTATTTATGTTGGTGTTGGCCTCTTTGTACCTGGGAGGCCCTTCTCTATCTCGAGCAGTCATTCATCATCTAGAAGTTTTTCCTGATATTTTCTTTGGGAAGAAATGCTCTGTGTCTCCAAAGATCAGAGAAGAGGCCTTTGGTATTTGGCAGGCAGAAACCTTTTGCTGTAAAGGAAAGATTCTCTTTTGCTTTTGGGTTTTCATCCTGTTATGTTCTATCGGTTGCCCTGCTGAATTATCTGATAAAAATCACTGCTTTCTTTTTTTCCCTTGCTTTCTCGAATATTTTTTTTGCACCATCTCAAAATAACAACTGAATCCAATAACAAATGTCAGCAAGTGACAGAAAATGACAGTAACGTATACAACAACCAAAATAATTAAGTAAGTGGCCTTCAGCTGGGTTCATGCGGCTGTCAAAGCGGCAAAAGTTTGCCAGCTACCAGAGTGCTTGAAGCAGTAGATGGCAGGGCCAGGGGAAGAGGCAAGCTGTGCTTGGACTCTGCACTGCCCACTGCCTCCTTCCCTCCCCGCCTCCGCGGCCGCTGCGTGGCAAGGAGGGCTAAGCTAGTCCCAGCCACCCTTCCCTTGCCCCGGGAAGGGAGCGCTCCCCGGGGCAGGCAGCCGTGCCCAGAGGTGGAATTCATCCCCGTCAGGCAGCCAGCAGCTTTCTCCAGCCTCCGACTTTGTTCTGCACCCGCTGCCCGAGCAGCAGCGCTGGGTAGTCAAGGTTAAAAACGCTGCTGGTGATGACGAGGGCACACGGGGAGATAGTTGCCTGAGGTATGCATCATAAATTGCTTTTGCCTGCTTCCTTTGAGAATCTAGGAAATTATTATTTTTTTAATTATTAAAAGAATGTTATTTAAGTTGTAAAGTATTGCTAGTTTGAAAAATAAGAAAGAAATGCCAGCTTATATATAACCTAAATTCTGTTCCCCTGTGCTCTGTAATACAGCTTTAATTACTCAGTCACAAGCTATTATTTCGATAGGATTCCTGTCTCATTCAGTGCAAAAGAGGGCAGAATTAAGGTTACCCGGGCAACTGTAAATCTGGAGTTTTCTAACATTTGAATACTCGACTTTACAACATGAATAGCATATTTTTCTTAGCTTTATGATCCAGATCACATACAAAATTATATGACCATCAATAACAGGTTTCAGTGTGCACTAAGGACACTCCCGCTTTCTGACTGTGCACAAGCCACATGCAGATACTATGTTTGTGTGTATCCACTGTGTCAGCAGGGACAAATACAGGTTTTACAACGAGTCTGATTGAACTTTATTTAAACAGAACACTTAAGATTTTCATGGAAAATAATATTCCATCCTTTAAAAAGCAAAATGAGGTTAGAAATAAAACCTTGCTAATCAGCTTCTCTGTTCTCATTTCAGGACCTATTAAGATGCAGAGTGTTGACATCAGGGATTTTTGAAACAAGATTTCAAGTAGATAAAGTAAATTTCCAGTAAGTCTATTAGTAATAATTTATTAATACCATGCTAATTTTTAACAACTTAGTTCAGATGTCTGTGCTCATGTATGCTTGGTATAGTAGGTTTAGGGTGGGAGCTGGTTTCGGGTTTTTTTCGTTTGGTTTGGTTTTTTAGCTCTCTTTCCATAGGTCCTAGTAAAATTGCCTCACACTTTGCAAAAAGAGATGATACTAGTTATGTGTATCAGTGATGCTCTATTGTGGGGTTGTCAGTGGCTGCTTTTACTAACTGGTTCATTGGTATAGCCCTGTAAAATCATAAAATACTTTTGGGGATAAGATCTGGCAGAAGTCAGCGCGAGCCCTGCCACGAGTCAGACTCTGTACAGTGGGACGAGGAGAGTTAAATGTCTCCCTCCTTCCAGAGGGCTGCAAGCTCTGTCTTTGTCAGAGTTTTATGCTATGTCTCTGTAACAAACGCCCGCTGTCAGGCTGCCTCTGCTCGCCAGTTCTTGCCCAGAAAGGTGGCAGTGCTGATGGGGCAGAGCTGTCTCCATGTCCTCCTCCTTATGGAGATGCCCTCTTCCTACCACCCTTCAAAATATGCCGAAAACTGTTCCTTGTTTATATAGTACAGTAGGTCCAACCTAACACGCTACATGAGTTTCTGTGGGCTGGAGAGGTCAACACTTGCCTTGGAAAATAGTATATTTCTCATTTTATGGGTTCAGTAGCCTTCTCTTGGGAGAGCAGGGCAGGGGGGCTGTGCAGCTGGCTGATGTGCAGCGCGGCATCAGCAGATCTCTCCGCTTCGGGTGGTATTTTACTACCGCTGTCCTTGGGCCTGTCAGATTTTTAAACTGAACCCTCTTGCTGCGTGCTTCATGTGACTTTCCTAGTGCACATAAATGATATAACATCCTATGGCTTTTTAACAGCATGTTTGATGTAGGTGGCCAGAGAGATGAGAGAAGAAAATGGATCCAATGCTTTAATGGTAAGTAAAAATATTCCGTATGTTTATTTTGAACTTATTCTCTGGAATGTGAACAGCTTAGTATTAATATTCATACATAGTGTGTCACTAATAAAGGAGAAAATACAGGAAATTTCTGAGGAGTCTGGGGAGTAATGGCAGTGTTACCCCAAGGAGCATGTGCTGGGATAACAGAGATGTTTTTTCCTCTCTTCTTTCTTTCTTTTTGTGTTCTGCCCAGATGTCACAGCTATCATCTTCGTTGTGGCTTGCAGCAGCTACAACATGGTAATAAGGGAAGACAACAACACAAACAGACTACGGGAATCCCTGGACCTTTTCAAAAGTATCTGGAATAATAGGTAAAACATACCTCATTTCCCACCAACGCTCTCCCCAATTTAGCTACAGCTCAACCCCTTACAAAATAGGACTCTCTCTACTATATGCTCAGGCTGTTTATTCAGAAAATGCTCAGGCAGGGGCAGGTCGTGGAGTACCCCCAGGGTGTGCACCCCTCCCTGGCGGGGGCCGTAGTGCAGGGAAGGTACAGAAGGCCTTTCACCACTGCTGCCAAAATGACACGGGGTGTGGGGACAACTTGGAAAGGGCAAAGCTCCCCGTGCCTGCTGCCGGGAGGGAAGCAGGGGAGACCCCTTCCTGGCGTCACTGTCTTGGCCAAGGCTGAGAGCATCCTCCAGGTGACATTTCGTCTCCTCCTGGAACGCGGCACTCAATGCCCATGTGGGCAGCCGCTCTCGTAAGGCCCGTGTCTGAGATCACGCAGTTTCTCTGCCTTGTGGGATGATATTTCAGATCTAATTTAATTGCAACTGCCGTTAAATTGCCATTCTGCCACAGTGCATGTAAATTCTCTATATGGAACCAAATAACAGTCTGAGTGTGTTCCTAATAGAGAATAAGTAAAAATGATACACAAAATCAGGTAATGAAAAGTTTCCAGAACGTACCTATCAGGATGCTCTGCACTAAGAGGTGATTGAAGGCAGAGTGAGGAAGAATGTTAAGTGCAAGTCCCAAAGGCACATCACTACAGTGATGGCTAGGTACTAATTGGAGAAGAGGAGATTTTTTTTTTTTTTTTTTTTGATTCATCAGGTGTCATACAGGCCACCCTAAAAGACGGGATGTCTGTGTGGATGAACTGTTACTCAAGACAGAGCAGTCTGAGGGAAGGCAGATTTCCAGGCTTTTTCTCTTGCTTCAGCAGAACCAAAGAAAGTAGACAGTAATGTCCGTTTTTGGACTGTGGTGCTTTTAGAAAATGTCATCATTTTCCCTACTTGATATCAAAAGGATAGTTTAGAAAACAATATTTGAAGACTGTTCCCTTCAGCAATGTCTACTGCAGGTTTTATAAATGTATTTATCAATCCTATAAATACACCCACCAACCCAGGTGCAACCCAATAGAAACAATAATTTAGGTCATCTTTTTTTTTCTGTTGAAGCATGTTCCACACTACGTCACTCTCTGTCCACACAGGGACGGTAAATTTTCTGTTGAAGTGATACGTTTTCCTTGATTAACGTGTGAGAGCTAACACAAACATTTGGTTTGTTTTTGACAGGTGGTTACGGACCATTTCTATCATTTTGTTCTTGAATAAACAGGATATGCTGGCTGAAAAAGTCTTGGCAGGGAAATCAAAAATCGAAGATTACTTTCCTGAGTATGCGCATTATACTGTACCTGAGGACGGTAAGATTTTTCACCATTTGGGGATTGGACCTGCTACCATTGCACAGCCCGTAGTTTCTGTCTCTGTCTCCCTCACACACACACACACGCACACACACACACACACAAATTGATAAGCACACACCATTCCTTAACACAGACTGTTGGTCAGGGGAGGATCGTGCCAGCAGCATGTAGCTCAGAAGTGCCCCAGTCAGGCAGGGTCTGAAGGGGCTCTGGTAGTAGGGGGGCTGCAGGGGGCTGGCCCCAGAGCACCTGCCTTCCCCTGCTTGGGAGCAACCCAGGAAAGCAAAGCTGCTGAGTGTGTCTCTCCCCTGCCAGGTGCTTCTGCCTGGCCCTCCCACAGTGCTGAGCCTTGTTAGGGAGTCGTTAGACTTATTTTGTGGCCATTCTGCATCCTCCAACTCCAGTAAAGTCCAGCCTTTGAATAAAGTCCAGCCTGGAATACTGACAGGAAGCCCAGCAGACCCAGCAAGGGAACTTTAATGGAGGAAAAAACACATCAATAAATACCCAGAGAGCTGTGACGATGGAGTGATTAGCATGGGTTCGGTTTCTTATCATTTCAAGAAGTTCAGTGATTCCTGCACCGCAATAACATATTGCATGAGTAAACTTTGACATTATGCCAGTTTTATACCAAGAAGGCCTCCAAATATCTCAGGTCTGTGTCTAGCAAAAGCGGTAAAACTTGTACTTTCTGAGCACTGGCCTCTGCCTTACCCGAGTTGAGCCCCTGGCGTAATATTTGGGGCGACTTGTCAGAAAAGGCTTTTGTTCTCCACGAACCATCAACAGTGGCCTAGGTTATGGAAGTGGAAGTGGTAATAAGCTGTTTTCAGCTTTCATTCAGGTCTGGAATTTCAGGAGTGTGATGCTGAGTTTCAAATGTAGAGGTTAAATAACCTGTCCTGAAAGAGGAGTTAACCTGGCACCAGTTTTATAAAGCTAAGGGATTTCAGCAGAAGTCTTCTGTCACCATCACCCAAATTTCCCTCTCCCAAACATACACCACATATACACAGAGTTTGGGTAAATTTTCAACAACTTTTTATAGTAAACCAGTTGTCAGAATAAAGTAGCTTTTGGTGTTTCTCAGCAGGATTTCACAGTGGATATCCAGAGTGATCCAGAATATTCACATGTGAAGTAGCTCGTTATTTTTAACCAGTAGTTTTTAATTTATTCTTAAATTCCAGCTGGCAGTACTTAAGGACGGCAGCACTGAACTCATAAGCTGCTGCTCATTGTGCTGCTGCTCTGTGTTTTTGCCTAGCTCTCTAACTAAGAGTAAAAAATATGTTTCCATATTCTGATAAATTCTGCCCCTTACCATATTGTGTTTACAAGCACCTGATCTGGTATGTTAAATGAGGAGAAATTACAGTGATGGGAAATGAATAGGTTATTTCCTCACTATTGTTTTTTACAGTTACAGTAAATATAGTTGTTACATGGCCTGGATAGAGATGACTTTATCTGCCAACAAACCATTAGTGACCAATGAGCCTCCTGCTGAACAAAAATTTAAGGCCCATTGATGGGCAGTATATCTAAGTATTCGGCTGACTTGGGTCCTGGAAATAAAATACACATGAACATATATTAGAAGACTTGTTGATGCTATCATTTTTTTCAAATGTAATCTTGGACTAATTGTTTCTAAACTCAAATTCCTGCCTGAAGAAGCTTTATTCAAGAGATGCTGCTCTGCTGCAGAATCTGAACAGCTCAGCTGCTTTTACTAGTCATATTTTCTGATAAAAGTTAAACCCTAACTCCAACTTGTTTTATATCTATGTGAACAAACTTGTGTATGTGAGTAAGCCCCTTTATGATATGACCAATGACATTATTGCAAAGATTTCAGCCCAAAGATTTTAGGTCCCTAAAAGATGTTAAAGGCATAGAAGTTTATTTCAGATTTTACAGTACCTTTCTATTTTAAAATTACATATCAGGAATCTCCTGTGGATATTTAATTTTTTAATTTTTGTGTCAACCAACTGCTTCCTCCTTATTTAATCTTGTATTATGAAAAGTATATGATTGTTTGCTTTTCATGCTTCTGATGTCATTTATTTTTAATTGAACAGCAACACCAGATGCAGGAGAAGACCCCAAAGTCACAAGAGCCAAGTTCTTCATCCGGGATGAGTTTCTAGTGAGTAATTTTGATCTTATGTGTGATTCTGTCATAGGAAATACTGGCAGATGGCATAGCTTATTTAGGGAAAACTGATGGGTTTTTGCAGAAAGCTAGAAGGAGAGGAGAATATCTGGCAATCCCCTAATTCTTATCAGCTGGCCGTCTTGCAGAACATTCCCCACTGCTTGCACATTTTTATGCCCATTTTATATATTAGTCACCTGCCCTGCAAAGTATCACACAGCAAGTAAGTGCTAGAGCTGAAAACAGCCGTGTGGCTGCCTGCTTGGTGCCAGGTTGGATGTGAGTGCCAGCAGCCCTCCCTCTCTGCGCAGGGGGACAATGCAGAGCGCTATTTCTGTTGCCAATTAGCTGGGGTTTCTGTGGTTGTCTACCTGCAAGATGTTACTGGCTGTTGCCTTGAAGGTTTATTTTGTGTACCAGTCCAGTCCATTCAAAAGCAAAGAAGCTTTTAATTTCAATCCTGCATTCCTCCAAGGGCTTTGGCAGTGGTCAGCTGGCAAGACAGAATGAACAAAAAAGCAGATTTTATCCTTAAATAAGATTTCTGTTTTGCCAGTTAGGAGGTTTGCCTCACCCTAGGACTGGTGTCATGGCCCTACTGAGGAATCATAAGACTGTTTCCTTGTCTGGTCACAGTTATGCTTGTAATTAAGGTTCCCTCCAAAGCTGGAGCTGAAGAAGTGTTGTCTGCGTTTCACAGATAGAAGCAGTTATCAGGCACACGGTCACAGCCCAGCGCTGCTGTCAGAAACAGGGGCTTGATCCAATATCACCTACAGCTTCACTCATATCCAGTAGCTCCAACAGTGCAAAGCAGTAGCGGAGAGCAGAACCAAAGCTCAACACTCTCTGCATCTTGCCCTGCTGGTAGAAACTGTACAGGGTGTTCGAGAGAATAAATTTAATGATTAGAATTAAGAATTTTAAAGTCATTATGCATTTACAAGTGGTGTTAGGATTTATAGCTGTTGATGCAACAAGGAAGAAAGAAACAATTAACTATGTTGACGCTTTGGGGATTTCCATTCACCACCTTAACCTTCCGGCTTACGAGGAACAACGTCAGATTGTGCTGTATTAACATAAGAGTTACAAAAAAAAAAAAAGCCCACTTCAAGCCAAATCTGTCTTGCAGTAATGCTGAAACGCTGTGAAGCAGGTGGCGGTGTCCAGTTGGGAAGGAGAGTCTAAGAGAACCAAATTATGGGGAAACTAGGGTGAAACTCCCCACCTTTGTCAATTTTCACTATTTAAATAAAAAAAAAGAAGGCATCAAGGGTGAGGTTCCTACCTGCCGGGACTCACTGGCCAAAGGTGGGGCTTTCCTCTCTTTCCCAGCAAGCGCCGTAGGCCAGGCAGGGAGCATCTCCTCTGTAAGCCATGTTCGTGTGCCCATCTCCTGGGTTTGGGCTTGGTTCCTCAGCCTCAAGAAGCCGAGGGATGGAGTCATTTCAGCTGCTTTAAGCTTTTGGGCTGTGTGGGATGACAGCCGAGTGAGCGAGGTGTTTCTGCCCCCTGAACAGCCTGCGTGTGCCCCGAGTGATGGGGGCCACGGGCAAGGTGGGCGAGGGCTGAGCAGAAACAGTGACTTCTGTTTCCGTGGGGTCAGGCACAGAAGGCCTGAGGTTTCGGAGAGGAGGGGACAATGGGGACAGGGGAAATAAGCTCAGCATAGAGGCTGGGGAGGGTTCTGATGTCTTGAGCCAGGCGCAAGGAAGAAAAAGTGTGTGTTTTTCTACCTGCTGCCTTCTTGGCTCTGCTTAGTATGTTTCTTTCCAAGTCTCTTCGTTTATGACCTTTTCCTATTAAGTTTTCAGACATGGCTCAGAGAAGTCTGTTTTTATTCATTTATAAGCTTTTTTGTGACTATTATCATGGTAGCAGGACTGCATAAGCCCTGGGTATGTGTGAAAATCGCCACCAGGGTGCTTGCACCCCTTAAAAACCCTCCCTGGCTGTAGACACTGGTACTGGCAAATTCACAGCTTGTTAATTGGAAGAATTTCAGAAGGAGGTTAAATACAAACACATTTCCAACAACTGTTGCTACACGGTAGTGTGTGAGTATTAGGAAGGGAAAATAACATGGGCTCCTGATGTCAGGGTTGGTGGCCTCGGGTGGGCTCAGGCAGCAGGGTTTTAATGGTGGGGAGAGTGGTGGCTGAGGGCTGGCAGGACGTATCTTGTAGGAAATTCTCCTTCCTCAGGCTCAGGCATGTCCTTTCTCCTCCCAAGCACTTCCCAGGGGCAGCGTGCTGGTCCCCAGCCCCGTGTTGGTGTTCTGTACCCCGGGCTCTCCAGCTGTGGCTGGTTTGTTTGAACACATCCCTGGTGTGTAGGCAACCCCTGTTAAAGCAGCAGCACAGCCCCTCTGGGTCCTGCTGGCTTTTAAAAAAATCTGAATCCAGGTGGTGGAGGAGCTGCTGTTCAAACACACAAATAGTGCATTTGGTTCCTCCCTGAAAACCGTCTTTAGATGCTCACAGTATAGGGATGCCAGTATTAGATATTCCTGCTTGTGCTGTAGGAAGGTAAATATACTTTCCATTGCTGTCCCAGGGGATATTTTTTTCCCCTCTGAACTTGTGCTGAGTTACATGTTACTGATTTGAGTAGAGGTGAAAATACTGCATTTGTCCTAAAATGAGAGAGCTAGAGAGCTGTCAGGGGACAGAAAAACCCTAACATTTTGAAAATACATCCTTTGACATGCTTTATATGTAACTAGGTATGGCCAGAACATTGTGGGCAGCTTACTGTTGTAGACGTGTGTGCCAAACACAAGCCAACACTTCATGAAGGACCTCTTATTTTATCGAAACACAAGACAAAGCTTGATGGTTGGGTGGGTAGGGTGGTGTGCTCCCTGCTGCCCACATCTCAGGGGGGTACAGGCATCTGTACCTTGTCCCTCACTGACAGGGTAGAGCATTTAGTCCTAGAAAGAGCAGGTCAGAGAGGGAGTCTGATCAGTAGGTAAGAGCGTACAGAGATGTTAATGCGCTTGTGACAGCCTACGGGGACTGTGCTGCTGCAAGGGGTGGGAGCACGGTGGCAGCTGGAGGCTGCACATACAGACAAACAGTGGGTCTCAAACAGTGCAGAGCCAAAGAGGCACAGAGCCCTGCAGCAGGACGGGGCTGAACTACCCCGAGGCTTGGAAATGAAAAACGAAAAAGCGTAGGAGTATTTGGAAAGCAGATTGGGCCATCATTTGGGGAACAATTTTTTTTTTTTTTTCTCCAAGGGAAAAGAATGTTTAGTAACTGGTCTCTGCTTGCCATATTATACCACTGTCATATAGAACAGATCTGCAGGGGGAAAAAAAAAGGTGTAAAGCAGCTATTGTATCAAAAAAGAGAACCTCTATTGCAATTCTGTTTTAAAATTAATATTGTTGTGAACGTCCATGCACCCCACGGTCTTTTCAGCCATTGGGTTCCTAAGCGTCTGACTTCCCCCAAATTTTGCAAGACAACCAGGTCTTTCCAAACCTTTCTGGGAGGTCTGGAAGCCCAGGCCCTGCAGGCAGACAAATACAATCTACATTTTAATTGAGTTTCAGCATTTTGCTACCATTGCGGTAATTCGTAATTTTTTTTTCTCATTTCATTATTATTTATTGTACTTCATGCTTTACATATAGTCTGAACAACTTACTCCTCAATTGACTAGGTTATTCGATTAATATTTTCCATGAGGGAAATCTTTGAACTAGGTATTGATTGTAGCTTAGTAGGAAGACAATAAGTTTTAGTCTACATTTGGAGGCCCCTTATTTAATTAGTGTTTAGTAGCTAATGTTGCCTAATGTTGCAATTTCTTGTTAATCTAATTATTATGTAAATCAGGACTTCTAACTGGCCATGGTTTTGATATCTGTAGCTATAGGTATTTAAAACGTCAATCCCACATGTAAAATAAATCACTGCAATAAAAATATATAGTGTAGTCAGAGAGAGAGAAAACAGTGGGTTTTGTTGTTTAGACATTATAATTTGTAACAAAATTTGGGCAATATTTATAAAAATTATTATTCCAAGAAGTGACCTTCTGCTTTCATGACATTCTATATATATTCAAGATAAAGATCTAGAATGGATTTGTCAGTCCTATAGTAGTACAGAACAAAACTATGATTTTTAAAATCTTTGTTAAGATCCCTTTTTTATTGTTCTATGGGAGCCCGTGCACTCCAGCAGTAATTTCACCATGTCCTTGGTATCAATCACGATGCCAGGTCTTCAGCTGGGGTAACAGCTGCGCTGAGGAAAGGGAACTTCAGGGGCCTTCAGCTTCAAGCAGCAGAAGCAGGAGGAGGCTGTTCTCTGCCGCTGTTCCCGTCACACCTGGGAGGTTTTCAGTTTTGTGTTGCTGATTTAAAACAAGAGTTCAAAAATTTGCCACATGATGGCACCAAAAAAGAAGAGGGAAAAAACATATCCTGGGACAGCTGCGTGGCAGACTGCACGGCCATGTGCAAATGAGAACAGCTTATGCAAATCGGGGCTTACAAAGTCATAATACACTGCTCCTATAATATTATCCACAACTTTTTTTGTTCAAATTTGTGATTCATGCTGGACTAGCCCACAGCCCTTCCTTCATTTATTTACATTAATGAACTATATACAGAATTTCCCAGGTTTCTCGGTATTCCGTAAGCCTATAGACCACTGCGAGGTGACACTTGTCGCGGCACAGCTCCTGACCCTTCTTTTTGCCTTCTGCTTTTTCCACAGAGGATAAGTACGGCGAGCGGAGACGGCCGGCATTACTGCTACCCACACTTTACGTGTGCAGTGGACACAGAAAACATCCGCCGAGTGTTCAACGACTGCCGAGACATCATTCAAAGGATGCATCTCCGCCAGTACGAACTCTTGTGAGGGGGATCACCGTGGAACCTGTGGTTTTAAATTCTTTGCTCCTTACTCTTTCTCTTGCTACTACCCCACACAGGGTGGAAGAATATACTATAGAAATGTCAGTCTCTTCACTTTGTTTACTTTAATTATTTAACCTTAAAGCTGATTCGAAGCGAGTCTGGGTTGGTTTTCCTTCATGCTTTTTGGGACTATTTTTGTGCTTTATTTTGACATGCCACTTCTTCGTCATTCCACTAAGCCCTTCGGCTACCTCTGGTCCCTTAGGTTTTGGTTTCTTTCTGACTGAACGCGACCTGCTAAATTTTTTCCAGCAGGTTACCGCCAGTTCAAACTGGCATGTCAGCTGGATGACACTAAAGTCATACCTATCCCTCTGTGTGGGTTTCCTTTTTAACATGACATTGAAGAGTACTTGATGGGTGAAAAAAAAAAAAGATTAATGCACTTTGTATCAGGTTATTAAATACTGTTGAGGAAGTAGACACACAATGTAGCAGCACCACAATATTTATTACTCTGTCACAGTTTTTAGCATTTCTGAGTTGCAGGTCAACTGATAAAGTGACCTCCTCTTTTAAGCCGTTACTGGCACAGGAAGTAGAGTAGATAATGAGAGGAATAGTGAAGACAAAGCAATTTTTCTGGGGTTTTGGAGCCAAGCGTCTCTGCACACCTCAGGCATTTGAATTACAGCTACTTTTCAGCCTGTTGCATCGAGGCAGAAAATTTACCGCCCTCACTTACGTTATTTGTGCTGTCCACAAATGATCCTTTTAGTTCTGATCATTCTTGGACAACAGTCCTCTCCCTATATATATTTTTTTGTTTTACTGCTGGTTTATTATATTGTACAGACTGTAAAATGTAATATTATTTTGTACAACTTTATTGAAGAAAAATACTTGTAGAAGATCTTTGTGCCTTGATTATGGCTGTACCTGTAAAATGAGCTAAGATGTAAGTATGTTTTTGATTGCGCTGTACAGCTTGATGTCAACCTTACCTGCAGCAGTGACTGGAGGTAAGAACTTTATCTGTAGAGTTTAGGGGTTTTTTTCTGGTTTATATAAAAATGCTCTTTAGTATAAAAATTATAAATTATGCAAATTAACCACTTACCTTTCCAAGTAAGGTATTACAGTCACCGGATGTTGCAGCAAACATGCCTTTCTCTTTTGAAGTCTCAGCTTTAAAACATTGGAATTCATTCAAGTGTCCAAATTGCAACCTGGTGTTGTTTTAATGGGAACCAAGGATTTATTATTTTCTTTTTTTCCTTTCTATTTAGAAAATATGTTTGGTAATTCTTTGGTCATTCATAGAACTTCACAATTGCACAGACCGATTGTGAATGTGTAAAGCACCATTATATAGAGCTCTTCAATCTTTGTACCAACAGCGGCTTTCATTGTGCAAGTAAATAGCGAGAAAGAAGAAAAAAAAAAACTAAAAAAAAAAAAAAAGGTGTATAAACCCTCGTGTCTGGCCTAAGAGAATTACAAGATGACATTTTTATTTCTCTTTTAATAAAGAGACACATTAGAAAATTGTTTTATTTTAAATATTGTAGAATCAAAATGTGTGAATATTTCTCAAACTTGAATAATTTATGCAAACGACATTCTCAAAACAAGTTGTGGTACAGTACAATATATAAAAAGCAAGAATTGCTGTAGCAATAAGGCATGTCCTTTTTAGTAACTATAACACTGCTTTATATTTTATACATAGGTGTTTTATGTCTGTGACTATATACTTTTCCTGTGTCCAAGATAACCTGTACAAATGTCTAAAATTACAGTTGCAATAACAGAAACCTAGAGAAGTGTTAGACTACATTACTTTATAGAATGTTTTACCACACTTTGGACCATTCTCCCCTCACTTCACTTTAAATTTAGGGAGAGATAAAGAGCTAACACATTCCCCACATTGGCATATAAATCAGCAAGTTTGATTAACTTTTTACTATAAGCATCGTTACTAGTTATAAACCCCAGTCAGTCATCTTTTTAAATTCAGATTACAGAGGAATTGAGACCGTGTTTCTATTCGACAATAAACAATCCCCTTTTAGATACTGTAATATGACCATTTCCTCTTCCCAAAAACGTGTCGACTTTGATATCCCCGTGTCCGATTTAGTCATCAGCTATTTCCCAGAAAGTGACAGGCTGGGTGGAATAAGCTCATAATAAACAAAATTCCCAAATGCAAAGATTCTCTCACTTCCCATGCCAAAGAAAGTAGTAGAGCGAAAAACAACAGAGAGTCTTTTCTTTAAAAAGAAGCCCCAGCCCAGGAGTTCAGGATAGAGCTCCCGGCCTCCGCAGGAATGGCAGCGGGAAAACCAGGCCTGGTGTGAAGCAATCCCTCGGGGATTCCTGGGGCGGGTGGGGAGAAGCTGTAGGTTTGTCGCATCCTCCCTCGTGCACAGACACTGGGCTCGGATTTTACACCCTCGGTGCTGCCTTCCGTGGGGAGGGCCCGTGGGCCAGTTCCACTGGGGCCTCCCCAGGGAAGAGCTAGTGCGGTTCCAAACGTGACTCTCCGGTAGGTGAAGAGAACTGGTGGGTCCCGCAGGACTCTAACCCCACGGGCACTCCCATCCCTGCCCCAGGGCCGAGGCACAGGATAATGTTACTGCAGCTGTATTTGACCTTCCTTCTTGCAGAAGATCGGCAACGGGAGGGCCCCTCACCACACAGATCTCTGGGATGCAATAGGGCCCTCTTTTTTTTAAGCTCATCATAGCACATCTTTCTAAAAATAGCAGCTTGAGGTGTCACCCTAATTATTTTTTTTAAGCAGGTTTCAAGTGCTTATCAGCAAACTGGATCCACAAGCTTCTTCCCGTTGTTGTCTGGTCAGACGATAACCGCAAATAGTAGTCAGCTGATAATTTAACGTGTCGGGAACTGGAAGATTTCTTGTCCCAAACCACAGTCCCTCACATAATGACGTCCTAAAAAAAGGTTACGGAAATCCGCATCTCTCAGTGCTGATGTATCTAGTTTCTGCCTGACCCTCACAAACAGAAGTATGACATTAGAAGGGCCATGCAGCAATAAAACAGAAAAACGTTTCCAGTTTGCAGGACTGAGCCTCCGCCAGGGTAAGACACTAGCACAGAGAAGTGATGAGGCTATAGGATTTACATAATGTACAGTTACACTTTTAATATACATATTTGATACAAAAAAAAAAATTATAGCAGGAAAAGGACTCATTTGATTGTAGAATACAGTATTTTTGTACAGCATGAAACGTTCATTTCAGTTAATTATTTATCCTGTAGTAGTCATATCAGCTGTATAGGACTTCTATGGTATGTGTAAATGCAACCTGCCTTCAGACTAGCAATCAAATTAGGTCATTTGCTGGCATGAATATAGTCTGATGTTTGACTGTTCTCAGCTTTGGTATTTCAGTGACTGAATGCAGATGTCTGGCTCTTCATACTGCTTTATGCTTACTGATTAAACGCTGAGCAAAATAAAATGGTGGAGTGAGAAGCTGAAAATGAGCTAGTATCAGGATTACAAGCAGAGCACCTGCTGCACAGTATATAGTAAAGACTCTGCTCTCATACGGAAGGAAGCATTTTTGGAGGGAGAAGTCAGTTGGTGTTATGCTGCCCTGGAAGAGAAATGAAGACTGTCACTTTGCTGTTACAGTGGGTTCTGAAGCAGGAGTAACACCGCGGCTGTCGGATCTGTGATTCCTGAATTCTGTGTTGGGTGGCGAGGGTTGGGGCCAGTCTCCCGGTACCAGTGCCTTCTCCAGGGGGCTGAAGAGTCCGTACCTTGCGGTGCTGGGCACTAACTGGAATATTCACCAGGCCAACACTAGCCCAGAGGCCAATCTTCCCTATGTTCCATCTAGCGTAAATAGAGAGCTGGGCTCCTCAGCTGATCTGCCTTCAAGAGAAGCCTAACTTTAGCTGCTGTAAATCCACCTGGAAGGAGCCTTCCCAGGCTAAAGTTAGGTTTTGCGAATGTGCCCCCTCCTGCCCCCAAAGCCCTCCTCCTACCCAGTACATGCTGCAAAAAACCCGTTGGCTAATCCAAATTCCAAACAACAAAAAGAACTCCATTGGCTTTTGGCTTGACTTTGCAGTTCAAATTAAAGTTTACAACGGACCGAGGCCGAGTTAAAACGGTAGTGAAGACGATGCAACCTTAATTAGCCAACCTCTTGTTTTGCAGTGAAGATGCACTGTGTGGCGTGTGCAGAGAGCAAGTGTAGTTTGAAGGCAGCTACTCTCAGGAATACAGAATAAACAGAACTACTTTCGACAAGAAATACTAACCGTTGCATAAAATGAGTTTTAAAGTTTGGGGTTTATCTGTGTATTGAGCAGCCTAAACAACAGCAGGAAAAATACGTGAAAGATTTCCCCCCCCAAAGTCACAGACTACTCCGTAAACAGATTGTAGGTTTTGCTTCTTCCTCCAAGTTTCTAGGAGCTCTGTTTTATTTTTGAACTGGGAAACTAATTGATTTACCTCTTAAGGATATACTGAGCACTGGAACTGCCTGCGAGAGCATAACCAACACACTGTATAAAATGTGAATTGGAAAGGAGGAGGCAGACTATGGGCGTGCGACAAACGCGTTTGCTGTGGGAAGCGGTTAATGCACAAGTTTGAAACCCACGATCACCGTGCAAGAGTTGGAGGTGGATACAGTCTTGTTTTCATAGTTGGTAAATCAACCAAGCCAAACTAGTCTTTCTACTGTTCAGTGCACAATACTGATTATTTTTACAAGTCAATAGTTTACAATGCACCCTCTTTATAAGAAAAATGTTAGATGCTTGTACCCAGATACTAATTAGATCTTTAACAGCATTGCTTTGTACCACACGGAACATGTGGCTCCCACAGATGTACTTTATAAAGTGGATGCAGTGTACTGAGTGGGTTGGGTGGGTAGGCAATTTTTTTAATTTTTTTTTTGTTTTTACAGGTAGAATCAGTTTTAAAATATAGCTGACTGCCATGTTGATTTATTTATGAAAGTTATCTGACAAAAATAAAAAAAAATTAAAACTTACCATGATGAAACTAGGATTGTTTCTATTCCTCCAACTGAATGACGGGACGCTGATTTCTGGAATTTTCCCCATGTGCAGCACTTCACAAGCACTATGTGTATGCCCACTGAGAATCAAACGGGGATGAAACCACCATATCAGCTAGAACACAAAACGGTAAACACAAAAGTTGAGCCATAACTAAAAAGGAATTGAGCTTAAGACTTCTAATATTCTGTAGCGTTTTGTGTAAACTACTGCTTTCCGGTACGAGGTGTAGGTATTACAGTATTAATCATGCCCTTTTGGCCCTAATCCCAAACACTGGACTCTTTTGGCCATACAGATCAGCAAAACAAAGGCAATGGCACGCTGTTGACATCACAAATAGAAAAAAAAACCCTTGGGTTTAGTAAAGCAATGCTGTTCTTGCTGAAGGGAGCATCTTGTACTGCCAATCTCAGTGAAGACATTTACGTAGAAGAAAACAAATACTGCCCCTTAGATTTTCCAGGAATATTTTCTTGTTACTAATTCAGCAAAAGCAGTGATTTCAAAGCGTTGGAAAATAGTGGCTTTCTGCTAAGTTTGTCAATAATCTCTGCAGTACCTAAACCACAAAATGCTAAACGGGGGGTGACAGCACTGCAGCAGACTTAAGAGCGCTGGGCCTTAGGGCCTGTACCTGGGAAACGCAGCCGAACCAAGGCCGTGATGGCAGTGACCCTCAGGGGAGCAGCTCTAACAAGCAGCCTCTCAGAGGCCTCATTAAAGCGGGAGCAGCTGTGGTCTGTTTGTCCCAGCTAACAGCCTTCCCAAAAATTTTTAGTATATATATATATATATGTATATATATGTATCTAATCTACACTCGTGTCCCCCTCTCACCCACCGACACTCAAGTTCCTGATATATCAAACCTTTTGTGATGCTTCTTGAGACAGCACATCATACTTTTCTTTAAATGGGATGTTCTTCTCCTCTGGAGGAGCAGAATCTTCTCCACTGCATTCGGCATCGCTTTTCCGATAGAGAGGGTAATGCTGGGAGACATTCAAAGCAAGGATCGGTTGTTAATGATCCAGCCTTTCTGGAACAGTAATAAATACACTACAAACATGTCAACGTGTTGCCTCACCCCACCTCTGACACACCTGGAGAAGGATGGGTTCTGAAGCTGGAAGCTTTTTCACATCACTGCATCTTTTGTTGGAATGATTGGGTTTCTGTGAATAAAATCAATCCATACATACTGTCTTCACATGTGCGTCCCACAGGGGAGGGGAAGAGCATCAAACAACAGCTATGTCTTACGGGGTTGGGGGAGTTTTGTTGTTTTGGGGTTTTTTTGCAAAAACCAGCATCAGCTCAGAGTTCAGTGTTTAAACACTGTCCGCTCTATAAACTGTTAAGAGCCTCTACTGTGGATGGAAGGGGAAGTGCTTTAATTCCCCGTTCCATATATGCTTCTGTATATGGTTGCGCTCTTTCTGAATGCAGAAAGCAACAGCAGGATTTCGCTGCACAAAGAAGGCAGAAGAGATTTTGGGCAGCGCGAGAGAGACAGCAGTTAAGAGTGAGCGCAGTGATCGTTCCACTGGGAGCTGGTGTCCCGATCGACTGCCCACCCAGTCAGCCAGCTGCCTTACCCTGAGGCCTGTGAAGAAGGGAACGGGAGTGAAATACAAGAAGGAATTGGATTTGATGAAAAAAAATACTACAATTAAAACATTACTAGGCTATTAAGACAAAACTCCAGTAGAATCAGAAAACAAAAAGAATAGGCTAGCTTAAAGGATATGAAACAGAACACTATGCATAAATAAAAATGCAGGGATGATTATGTATCTCAAGTCAAAGGGAGGGTTACGGAACTTCTTGGAACTGAGGAAATGCCACCCCATTTGCTGGCAGCACTGACAAGGAAGTTAACACCATTAACACAGAGCAACGCAGTTAATAGTTAAGTAACAAAGGTAAGAAGCAAATGAGATGAAGAAAGATTTGCTAACAAGTTCTAATATGAATCAGAAGCAGATATTTTTTCAGGAGAGCCTTGGGTATATCTTAACTATTGCTGTAGTGTCAGTACTCCCATTGCAGCAGCCAAGCTGCTGCCTCTAATCAGATCTTTAATGAACTCTTACCTGCTGGGAGCAATTCAGTTTGTGAGAAAGTGCCACGAGCTTTGCCTCTGCAGTTCGGCAGAGAGCACAGCCATCCCCCTCCATGGCTACGCTGTTCACCAGGACAAAGCTGGAAAACACCAGGGAGAGGGGAAGGACAGGAAAGCGTTTGCTATTCATGCACAGGATAAACTTTATCTTATAAAATGCAAGTGTTCTAAAGTTGGACACAGCTCAACAAAACAGCAACAGGTGACAGCCTCTGAAATCATGTACCATGAATCCTCTTCTGAGTATCCATATTGTAGCTGTTCCTCTGCCTGGTAGGTTGCTTTGTCATCACTTGTTAATTAGGTTGCACAATACACTGTGCTATGCTTCATGTTTACACTTCAAGTTTGGGTTTTTTTTTTTTATATATTATAACAGATACTTAAGTGGTATTCCAGTGGAATGCTAGAAACCCACTAATCTGAATTCTGAGGGGAAGAACTTGCTTCTCTCCTCACACACATCTCAAACCTCAGAGACATCATTTTAAACATTTGATTTCTACAGAACAACTGAAAAGCAAAACAGCGCTGCATTTGGCCGGCTGCCCTCAACAAACTTAGTTTCATGCTCTGAGGTCTCTCACACAGAAAACTGTATTCTGTTTGTAACAGAAAAAGATTTCCCTGTAGATTTCAAATCAACTTCGAACTTCTGCCACAAGATTCATACCTGTTCAGTCACTCATTCGGGACTGGAGATACAGTCCCAGTTCAATTCAGTATGTTTTACAGACATAAACGAGCCAAATGCCTCCAACTAAGAGATACTGGTCAAAACCAAAAAAAAATTTAATTCTCTTTTATCAAATTAAGCTGCTTTTATACCATGGATTTGCTATAAAATAGTTTATCTGGGAACATTTCATTAATAATGCAGCTCATTTCACTCAACGAACACAATATTAGACACACGATCTGCAACTGCATGCAAGGGTTCTCCTGTGCTGCTTCATCAAAGGGGACATGGAGATATTCCCTAATAACTATTTTTTAAAACAGCTGAAATACATATCGGTAGGACCTGCGTGATAAACAATAGCATTATACTGAGCATTGATGAAGATGATAGATCTTCGTAGAAAAGACACACCATTTCTAGACCTGTTGTGAATATTTTGCTTAATTAAGGGACCCAGTGTAAACTTGTAGGTTTTGAATTTGACATTTGCATGAGTGATTATAACCTGAGGGCACACGTGCCAAATGCAGAGTGGCAGCGGGTCTTCCTTTCAAATGCCTTTCCACCACCCCACTGGGTCATCCAGGTTCTGCGTGGTATCTAAAAGTAACCAAAGGGCCCGGGGCAGCCAACTGCAGCCACGGACACTCAACTCTGAGAAGAAGCCCCCCTGTGACGGGGGCTGCTCTAAGCCAAAACCAGCTTGTGCGGTATTACCCCACCCTGTGGAAAAGCAGCGGACAAGCAACCGCCCCGTCCCCAAATTCCTCAAACAAGAGTTAAGTTCTGCAGACTAAAGAAGTTATTAAAAGTAATGAAACTCTTAACTTGTAAGCACGCAGGGAGGTTGACCGTGTTTCTTTACGGAATCCTATTCTTCCGTTATGTTTACGGCCACGGGCCATTGCCAGCAGCAAGGAAGTAAAAAGGCAAACAGGAATATTTGATTCTGACTCCACAGTATTTTTCCATTCAAAAGGAAATAGCTGCAATTCACCCAGCTCAAAGTACAGCTTCCGCTCCATATCAAACTACAGGTTTGTACAAAGTGTTTGATGTTTAACATATCACAAGCTATAAACAAAGTTTTGTTTGTTTGTTTTTTTAAAAGGCCCTAAGTTACACATTCCCACACTATTTCCTTAGAAATTCCACTTCCAGTTCTCAATTTTCATCACTCGGGTCTGCTAGCTCAGTAATCACTACTCTAAACATTGAAAAAAATAAATAAAAATTAAATATACTCACTTTATTCCTTTTCGGGTTATTAGCTTTCCTGAAGTAAAGTTGAAAACCTTTTCAAATCGATTTACCTTGTAAGTAGTCATTCTGTGTCACAGAGCAAAAATACAAGGGAGGTAAGAAATTGGCAGTGCAAATCATCTGACACAGCTGCTTTACAGTCTGTAGCCCATTCACGCTCACTGCCCCGTTACCTGCATCCCATAATCATTCAGCAAACTCAGGGGGATGCTCTGACACTCACAGCATACGCTGCCCCAGTCTCTCCAGTTTTACAGCCACCCTACAGAAGTACAGCAGAGCGAGGACACTTTCTTCTATGCTGAGATAATGGGAAAGGGAATGTGCTCAGACAAGAGGCCCAAGACAAGGAAAAGCAGCTTCGAGACTTCTCCGCCAAGAAGAAAGATGCAGAAAGCTCTGAACAACTTCACATACGCCGAGAGCAGCACAAAAACAGCCTGAAAAGTATTCTAAAAGTGTATCCTTAGGGTGCACTGTGCACAGAGGGATACCTTGTAAGATCTTGCTCTACATTACAACCCCTTCTAATTTGACTGTGATCAAAAATTTTCTGCATAAACACACAAGAGGTCGCTCAGACCCCAAAGCAGTTACTGTGCACGTGCTGACGTGTCATTCTTGGCACCGGTGTACTCCTTCCGCTGACAAGACTTACTCATAATGAAATCCAATGTCGTGATTCCCAACGATAACCACCAGCTCAGTAGAAACCGGACACTTAAACATCTTCCAAAATCTCCTGACATCATCCTCCCAAGCCTGCGTGAAAAAACAAATGGAGAAATTAATGCTGTTCTGCATTATCAAAGGGGACCACTAGTATAATACAGCAGCACACGCTCAATTAGATGTTTACCTTTTATAAGTCTTATAAGAGGGGTCAAAAGTGTCAAGATACTACCAAAAATGCAGGAGAATCACACCACTTCAACTCACATCTAAACCACTAGAAACTTCTACCAGTAGTAATGTAAAACAAAGCCTTGCGTACCTAGTCTGCTTTCTTCTGCCATCCATTTCCTTCAAGAACTCCTCTTTTTTTTTGAAATAAGAGAGCTGCTGATGTCATACCTGCGGTAAGCTCCATTTTCCTTCATCAAAGACATCTCCCAGAATAAAAACAATATCTGGCTGCAGTAACCATAAGGCAGTTTGGAAAGATCTCTCCATTTGCCATTCCCTGAAAGGAAAACATATATCCAGTCATTGCTGCCTCACTTCTGGATCCTCAACTCCAAATACACAAACACAGCCTGGCAGGAACGGGAAGATGATTCTGACACACTGAAAGCGTTAATATGAAATTCAAATTACATACTCAGAAATCAGATTTAAGTACAGTAGGTGCATCTTGCCTGGTGGGTAATTCCACCACAACACAATCATGACCAACTCATGCAAGAAGCAATGAATTTGTTTATTTTCATTCATTACAATTCCATTAAAAGGCAATTAATTAGAAGAGTGAATTATTGCATGTTTTACTATGCTCTTGTTTCTTCACCAAAAGTCTACGATGTACTTTCTTCCAGCATTCTGCTTTTCTTTTGGACTAGCAGAAAGAACGTGGCTTTGTGCAGTAGCCACAGGACTGGATTATCTTTGTTTCTAAATGTGATCTTGCCCCCGATTCTTCTGCTACAGAGACAAACTTCTGTTGGCTTCCTTACCTCTGCAATGAAAGGTATTAACTACTGGGACACCCAAGTCAACTGGCTCATTTTTAAGGCATCCTATAAAGCAGTTACACACTGGAAAAGACTATCTAATCCATCTAAAATGCTCAGGCATCTGCACCCACATATTAACTGAGAGTCCAAGACTGCACTGCCTCACTCCGTCCCACTCGTTAACCTTTCACCACTGGTTTACTCTCCAGGGCAGAGCCAGGCAGGCAGCTCAGAGGCAGCACGCACGCTTCTTACAAGTATTACGACGTTGATTTTAAACATCCATCCCACTAGCTACTATTAAAAACTTTAAAACCGGGATAGAGATTATTCAAATGAATTATTACCTTCTTAGCTTATCCAGCCAATGTCCTTTGATTTCACCAAGCAGGTGAGTATCAGCTAAAATCATGGCCTTCAGGACTGAAGTTGAAGCCTCTTTTTCACCTGTGTGAGCTCCACCTTTCACTTCCGGCCATTGACATTGAAAAATTACCACATAATAAATTAAAAATTCACAAAATATTAACACTGAGATGACAAAGCACGTGAGCTTCAGCAGGAAACAGAGCCTCTTCTTCAAAGGAAGGCTCTTCACAGTGGCTGAGGTAGAGCTCCGCATCGCAGTCCCAGCGTAGGACTCCTTCCCGATGGCTCAGTTCTCCTCTCCCAGTGAAAGCAGCAGGGGCCAATCAAAGGACCACACTGGGCTTCATATCAGGGCAAAAACCCTGTGGAGAAAATACAAAATAAAATATCCATTAAACCAGCGTTCCCTGTGAAAAGCTACCATGTAAGGCCTACAGTGCTAGCTTCTTGTCACTCTCTGAGAAACCTTCTGAAAGGTTTGGAAACACCTACTTGACCTAAAAAGCAAAGTTGGCCTTTTCCTTCGGATACACCTGTACAACCCACAGGGACGGCCACGCTGCTGAGCCTAGAACGGCCCTCTCTCCCACCAGGACCAAGGCAACTCGGAAAGCCAGCTGGGATCTTGCTGCATGATGCCATTTCTTTTTTTTAACTATACAGTGCAAACACTGTGAGTAGGGGTCAGAGATACATAAAGACAGAGCTCAGCTTGAACAACAGCCAAAAAAAAATAAATAAGTAAGATGAATGGAAGGGAATTCCAATAGGATCCATATCATCCCGGCTGCTGCAATGCCACGTGCAACCGCTTTCTGGCACAAGGCACATAACGTGGCTACACCAAATCACTGTAATTACCACCTTTCATTTGGCTCATTGTAATAACCTCCAAGAACCAAAACCAATTTGCTATCCTAAAACAAGTCTACCAGAGCTTTCTAGGAACACAGGCACAGATACATGACTAGGAAGCCAACGCTGCTTCGTGTCTAAGAAGGGGAAATCTAAGCCTCAGAAAGAGAAACTGCTACAGCTGAAGAGAAATGTGGGGAAATGAGCCTAAGCTGGGAAGTTTACTCTATTTACTGATTTCTTCCATCTTGCACAGTTTGTAACCAAAACAGGGAACTTACCCCTTTTGAAACAACAATTTTATTTTATGCCATCTTAAAGGCTAATGCAAAACAAATGCCTTCAATCTGATAAGCCACAACTGTAACAGGGCTGATCGATTGTTTCATTTGTTTACAGGCATTTAACAGGAATTCATTATTCCTGGTATAAAGAGGAAATACCTGCACTTTCACAGCTCTGTTACTTCTATTGTCCTTGGCACTCTTCCAGCATAAATGCCCACAAGAAACAAGTTTCCCAGTTGAAAGGACAGAGACACCAGCCTTACTTTCAAGTAAAATCACTCAGGTTCCACCCGCAACCAACGTCTCAGGGTTTCTGGCTGAAGAGCAACACACATCTGAAAAGACCCACTTTCTAAAGGTAAACAGTGTCCCACGGTCACAGTAAAAGGGACTCCAGGAGAGTTATAAAGATGTTACTTCACACACTCGCCAACAAACTTCTAAAGAAATCCACAAAGAAAAGCCTTGTCCCTGGCCAGGAATGGGATGGCAATTTTGCTTCCTACAATAGCAAAATTCTAACACAGAACTAAGATGCAGGATGTTAGCAATTAGGGACCACAGTATTCGGACAATGATTAGCAGCCACTGACTAAGTCTGATTAGAACTGTGAATACTAGTACTTTCGTTAGACCCTAAATATTAGGAACATTAGGACGAAACTCCAGAACCACACAAAATTAGTGGATCTTTTCTAAAATCTTGGTCTCAGTTACATTCAAAACAGAGAACTTAAATTGCTTCGCTGCCCTATGCCCTAGCCCATTGGATTGATGTCTCATGGAAATCAATAAATGACATGTGATTACTATCTTATTTTTCCAATCAAAACCTCTACTTGATAATAAGAGTGGCTATTAAGTCACTTATTTTCAAACACAAGCTTCCCTTTTCACCACCACAAAATAGTCAGTCAAGACAAAGAACCATTAGTTTGCATCATGTAATATTTCTAATATGCATTATTTAATGCTGTCATGACTAATACTTAATTACAAGCAATTCAGTTCTATCTAAACTTAGTTTAGCAGGAAAAAGCCACTGGCCAGACGTCACAATTTCACAAGAAAGAAGAACTACACATAAAGGCTGATTAATTTGTTTAACATTAATCTCATTTGCACCATAACTACCAATAAAAATCAACATGATCTTGTTTGTACGTCTCACAACAAGGCAAGATTAAAGCAGAAACGTCTGTCCAACAGACACAGCAACAAGGACAAAAGACAGGTAAATTCTGAAGTGTAAGCACACAAATTCATACGGCCTTGTCCTGCACAAACTGCACCTACCCCAGAATCTGCAAGTAGACTTGGTACTCCTAGTCTCCTCTTCCAACAAAACCAGTATTGATTTGAACAGAAAATACCAGTAAATTGTTTAACTTGCATCAGGCACATCAAAAAATAATATAAGCCCAAATAACTCTACAACTCTTCTTACCCACAACCTACACAAAGCTTAAAACAAATAAAACCTGTCATTTTGCTATCAATATCTATGCATTCTCTGGAAGCTTTTCATTACATTACTTTTCACACATCAAATTTCTTCGGAAGCTGTCCAAACAGCTACAGAGCTGGAGCAGAAGAGCCAGTGTTACAGATCAGGGAAAAAAAAAATAAATCAGATCTTCAGAAGGGAAATAATCCCACCAAATGCAAAAAAAAAAAAAAAAAAAAAAAAAGCCAGTCATTTCTGCACAGATCCCATGTCCTGGTGTTTCTGCTGCTGGCTGTTACTATTTTGGGAGTTGTGCCACAGATGTGAAAGACGCCAGAGGTCTCCCATCTGCACCCTGTGTGTCCAGCTTTCCCGATTGTGAAAGGAAAAAAGAAAAGAGGGGAAAAAAAAAAAAAAAAAAAAACAGAAATCACAGAAAGTGAGTGATGCAGAATGAGCTGCTATTGGCTGACAGAAATCCCTGCCTACCTCCCTCTGCCACCTGCCAGCCCCTGGCTGCTCAGGACGGTGGCTGCACATCTCCGCACACCGAAGTCAAAGCAGTTTATCCGGGAGCAGGGCACACACAGTAGTAACCCCAACCTCACACACGGGTACCCCAGGACTGGAGACCCACGCAAAAGAGAGCAACCCTCTCCCATGTGATGCCACGCTCAAAAAGAAGACTGTCAGGCTGCACAGGCGCTGCAAGATGGAGCTGTGGTTCAACACGTCGCCGTACAACGCGCCGTACAGCGCTCCTCCCTGCGAGGCTGATTACATTAAGACTGGACTAGAACCTGATTTCTTACTAGAGCGTGAGGATTTCAGTTACGAGAAAAGACTGGGAGATTTCTCACTGTTTCTCATTCAAAATAGATGGGAGTGGCCTGAGGCAAAACTGATTTTTAAAAGCTCATCGTAAAGGTCAGCTCAATATTTTCACCATATCAGTTATTTTCAATTGTTTGGGCAGAGAACATACTCTATCATGGAAAACTCTGATCTTTGGTAGCTGGCACACAGCAAAATTCTGCCAGTTGTGACAATTTTGTATTCAGTCAACTTGTACATTCTTTATGAAGGGAAGAAATAACCTTGAACTTTTCCTCATCTTCATGTTTTAAGAACTATTCTGCACAACGCTTAAAAAATCAGCCCATGGACAATTACCAATTCATTTAATAATGTCACCAAAGTTTAAGCATGCTACAAGTATAACTTTATACCATAAAACTGTGGAAAAAGAAATGCTTAAGTGACTAGCACTCAAAAAAAAAAGTTTGATGCCTTCCTTCTCCAGCACTAATGTTTGTTTTGCTTAGTGACAAATACTAGATACATTTTTGCACTTAAAATATTTCCATCACGCATGCTATTCTTCCTGTTTTCATCCATCAAGTTTGCTGGCAACACAAACTTGCATCACTCCTCTTTCCCATCTCTGTTCAGAACATTATCCAGCTTTAATTTACAAGTGAGCCAAGGATGAAACAAGGGAAATCTGATGCCATGGTCTCTAGCCAGACCAGAAAGCAAGTAGTTCTGGAGCTTTACCCTCTCTTTTACTTAGAGAACACGGATCTCTGAACACCCCATACGCTTTGAGGCCAATTTATTTATTAATTTACAACTACATAAAACTGTCCTAACAAAAAAAAAAAAATTAGGACAACAGTCCTAATCCTAGTCCTAATGAGTGTGCAAGTGTTTTTATTAAGGTTATAAATAAGCTTAGGATTTCTAACCTCGTGATAAACTCAGTTCTCCCATTGTAATATCACAAAGGTACAGATTTACAACTTTCAGATATAGTTCTACCAGTTTAACAACTATGTTAAACTTCTGTGAAATGTAGTTACAAACAAGCCAGGTTCAAATCTCACAAGGGTTCCCTTCTGCAAGGTACACTTACAACTGGGAGTTGCCTCTTATCATTCCAAGCTCTCTCTCTATGAAGCAATGTGACATTTCCACCTTGTGAAATGTGACTCTGAACTCCAGTTTTCTTTCAGCACTTCCAATACCAGAGCTCTTCAAATATCTTGCTCTTCAATCAAATAAAAGCTTCTGACAAATTCTGGTTTTGATTCTGCAAGACAACTCACTGATTCATCCTTCTGAATACACTCTCTGATTCTAAACCCCAAACCCTTCCTTCATCCACAAATTTTAACCTGTTATTGTGATTAAAGAAAAACTCTCCAAGCAGGGATTTAGCATTTTTCTTTGTAAGAAATCCCTTTGTAATAATTTAATAGAATACATTTCTGTCTGCATTGGCACATCCTTAGGGCTGAAATTCATAAAGACTGCCAAATCTACACATCTACTTTGATTTTATATACTTTACAGAAAAGGATAAATCGGGAAATTCTTCAAATTAAAATATAAAGATTTTATCATATTCCTGTAAACACCCACAAATACTCCTGCAATGAAGGGAGTTTCACAAGTGTGAAAGAGAGAGGTTTTGAAACTTAGTTGAAGTTATACAGGCCACTGTTTATTTGAGGAAAAAAAGAACCATATAAACAAAAATCAAAGGCACAAAATACAAAAGTATTTCAAAGCAGCTTGTCATATTGAGATCCATAATATTATCAAAATGTGGTACTACAGAAGTCATGGTAGGTTTAAATGTTGTAGTAAGTACCAAAAACGTTGCGTAGAAAATCTACTTGCCTTTAAATTAATCAGTAGTTACAAATGTGACGTAAAAGGAAGTCCATACATTACACTTATTTGTTTCAAGCACTTTTCATACTGATTATTCAGTTTCACGGATTCCTGTACAGCACGCTTTAGATCTTCTACCTCTTCAAAAAAATCCTAGGAAAACCCAAAAATATTCACCTTTGAGTTTCTTTCAAAGACATTCACAGTAAGAGCTAGTCAGCATTTCAGTTGTTCCCAAGTTCAAAGCCACTTTATTTTTATTAAAGTATGGTTGAGTTATGCAAACACAGCTATCAAGATACAGCAATCAACTATAACCTTCAGTAATAATTTAAAACTTTGCCCTGAACACACAATGCAAGCAGAATTCAAGATATGTTAGAGCCTGAAATACAGCCTAATAACAGGAAAGTTCAATGAAGTGAAGAAATAAATGTTGGTTTACCAGAAAGCTACAAAATGACAGTCCAAAATGACAAGGGAATAATGTCAAACTCATCCGTGCAACAAGCTGTAGGTGCTGTAGGTGCTGATGTCAGCCAGCAGCAGATAACACACCAGTAACTTTGAAGATCTGAAAGTTGCAAGATTACAAAAAAGGGACAAGCAAGGAGAGAGATGAGGAGAGTAAACTAAGGAGGAGGATGTTAGCATTTGAAGAAGACAATACTAAAGAGATTAAGAGGGAAAAATGGATGCCACATTTAGTCCTAGAAAGATACAAAATATTTTTAAGTTTAACTGCTTTGTAAGTTGCTAGTATCCATTTAGAACTTTGAGTACAACTACTTTTTTTAATGAATGTCCTATTTCAGAATAAGAACTATTATTTATGACTGCACTACCTTATAAAGTTTAATTTTCTATTCCAAAGGGCAAGATTTATGATGCATTAAACGTGACAGAGCCTAAAATGGCTAACACTATCCAGCAGGTTCAACTGGGAATGAAAAAAGCAATATGCAAGGCTACACTGAACATAAAGAGACAGTCCAATAAGAAAGCCATAAAAAGCAAGTCCTGTAAAATTTCTTTTATGTCAGCCTGTGTGGTTTCACTTTTTCATATTGATCCTTTCGTAATTATGCTATCCCAGAACATATAACTTAGCAAGTGGTTCTAGCCATCCCTAATTCAACTAGGAGATAAATTCAGCTTCATAGAAACAAACAATTTATTAAAAATATCAATGGCCCATAGCTTAAATGGAACTATGTTTTGTTCAGCTCCTGCAACTCATTTGCTATTGAGCAATTCTGATCCTTTGTAAGTGAAGTCGGAAGTTGTTGGGAAAGGCAAGGACAGCAAGCAGAGTGCAAACACCCAAGACTTAATTTCACCATCCTTGGAAAGTCCTGTCTACTAGAGCAACACTGTATCTACTTATATCCAGCTATATTTGACGTATTATTCTGCCTATTCTTCTCACTTTTTAAAATGAATACCTACATACAACTCAAATAACGTACAGTGACTTTAAACTACCTAAAAAAGGGTCACTGATAAAAAAACAGAACCTCAGATTTACATATTTCTCTTCTGAAAGATGAAACTTTCAGCCACAAGTTGCCCCTAACTCCCAAATGTGGGGATCGAGAACTCACCCTGGCTCAATGTTCTACAAGTTTCACATTTAATGAACTATCACTATGCCTTACTGTTACCCCTGTAATGGAAGCTGCCATAATATTATTTACCTTGGGAGAAAGGATTGCAAAATAAGAAAACAGATTCTCAAAACAAAAATCTAATGCGAGACATGAAAAACAAGCAAAAAAACAATTTAAACAAGCTGTTTACTGAAAATAAAATCTAAAATCAGTACAATAAACTGCCTTCTATGGCTAGATAAAAACTCATCTCCTCACAGTTTCAAGAATTTCCAAATTTTCACACTTTCACTTTCTACACCTATCAATCTATCATAAAAGCTTCAAAGCCCTCCCCTCTGCCCTCCCTAAGCTTAGAGTTCTGTCAGAGGCATAGTTTTGATACATTTAAGTTCAAGAGAAACAAGTTTTCCTCTCACTGATACCACGAGGCAAATAAAAAATATTTATATTATCCCTGCAAATGTCTGTTGGACGGAATTAAGACTGTTACCAGGAGTAATTTTAATGTCGTAACTGAGGCAAATAATCTCCCATGAAGGAATCTAAATTGCCTAAACAAAAAAAAGAAAATCCAGAAGAAAATCCATAGCTGTTTAAAAAAAATAAATAAAATTGCATTATTATTCTTCCTTAGACAAGCAACATTAATGTTTCAAGGAGTCATTCATTTTTACTTCTCAGAATGCTGTAAATTGATTTTTTTTTTAAATGTATTTTGCTTGATAACATATGTACAGCCTAAAAATAAGCTTCAGTTCAGGCAGAAAAGTTAGTTTTTCAAAAAATCACCTATTCTTAAACTTGCCCTAAAATAAATTACCTTATCTAATCCGGCTAATTCATTTTTTAGTGCTTTCTTTTCTGTAGACAACTTTTCATTTTCTTTCTTCAGCTTTTTAATCTCCTTCAACAATAGCTCTATATTCAAATAAAAAAATATAGACATCAACCATTACAGTCAACCTCCCCCTCACATGAATCATATTACAGCTAAAGAGCTGCCCACGTTTTGTGATATTAGAAAATTATGGTTCAGCTTTTTAAAGTACCTTTTTCATAAAGTGATTTATTCTTAAGAATGGGCCCAGCGCACTCCCAGGTACTATGCAAGGTAACAGGATCTGCCATGTTCTTAGAATGTGGAATTATTTTATCTTAAAATCCACAAAACCTGCATCACATGCCTTGATTGCCTTTTTCTGACTTACAAGAGGTTCGCATTAGCACTTGCTGTCAACACGCTTCCTGAAAATTATGCCTACATCATATGACCTCTGCAATCTCTTCTTTTATTCTTTGAAGTGAAAGAGGATTGCACCTTAACTTGTGGATTTACTTAAAAGGAAGAACGTGCTCAAAACAGTATTGTCTGCATTTGTCCCATATTTTAAGGCTAAAACCAGGTTCTTTTGTGTATCGGTGTCTGAAAAGCAAAGAATGAAGCAGCAAACGTTATCACTAAGAGATCTGCATAGATACAGCTTACTGGAATAAATAATAGAGAGTACTAAATACATCCATGCACTCCCACCCACGATTACACCAACAGACCAGTTTCAGGAAAAGAGAAAAGCAGCACACGCTTATTTTTAACAGCAAACAAACACAGGGCTGGATCCACAGATAGGACATTGATTATGAGATGCCATTTTTACATAACAGGTTTTCAAAAATGAAAAACATTTTAGACACCAC
The DNA here is from genome assembly GCA_033628505.1 of Tringa tobata. NCBI lineage: Eukaryota > Metazoa > Chordata > Aves > Charadriiformes > Scolopacidae > Tringa > Tringa tobata. The sequence continues at coordinate 16,485,521 of JAHREE010000069.1, forward strand.
TGGTTGAAGTAAAAGAAATAACATGGAGTGTGCCTTTGGATCAGAAATTAAATGCATCCTCGGTGATGGGCATACTGGAAGGAACATCATCAGGATCAACCATACCATTACCTAAATATTCACTGCAACAGGATTCCTTCCTTTTAGACACACTCCTGCAAGATGTTACTTCTCTCTCTGGGGCTCGACTTCTTTTTCCAGAAGCAGCACTAGTTTTCCAGGAAACCTTTTTAGATTCCAATTGCTCAATTCTCTGCCTCTGTTCTCGAAGATTATGCTCTAGCTCATGAATTTTAATCTGTCAAGAAACTGATTTTTTTTAAAATGCATAGAACAAACACAGTTCAACTGAATACAACTGGAAACATATCCTGAATGCAAACTTAAAGCTTTCAACTGGTGACTTAAAACTACACTCATCCAAAGTGTCTGAAAGGAGGAAAAAAAAAAAAGGCAAGTGAAGTTTTGCATACATTAAATGTGTTTTTTAAAAAGTCTGTTACTGAGCACAGGCTCGCAAGGCAGTGTAAATGTACATACACAAAGACACTAAAATTTTCCACAGAATAAAGCATACTTTTATGGCAGCAATTGCCAACTTCTAAGAAAAAAGTACATACAATCCAAATCATAATGAATAGCAATTTACAAGCAAATGAAGCACATATTCCAGACTCCTAGAAGAAAACCAATTAGACTGGTAAGCTGTAATGCTTGATCAATACATAAAGAGACCATACCAAGTTGTAGCTTCTTGAACCAGCCCTGGCCACACAACCCTACCTTTGCTCCAGTTACAACGCTAGCCTCTTTGCACAGCAAGCCAACAGGTCTTCCTACCTGACAGAAGACTATTGGCCTTTGTTTGGTTTGCTTACTGCTGCATTTCTGAAATAAATCGGCTCATGACACATACAGAAAAATACCAGGGCTGGTGCAAGAGAGGCTGGAAGGAGGGGTAGGTAGGTAAGTAAAGAAAAGAGCAAGGAAAGGGGAGACAGATTTCAGTTACAGACATACCCATGACTGAGTCCACTTTCAAGGGGAACTACAGACTACTTGTCATTATCTCAATGGCATGGGAAACAAAAATGAGTATAGAAAGAAAAACATAGTCTCATTTTACAAATGTAGGAATTACTTTTCAGTCTCCCTAAAAGCTTATGTTTGGCTATTTGATACCATCTCCTACAACTTCTACTTACAGTAAGATTTTTAATTTCTTCACTTTGCTCCTGGTTTGTTTTGATTTCTTTAACATAACGTTTCTGTAGCTCATTATACATCTGAAGTAGTCTAAAACAGAGGAAATGTATAAATTGCAATTAAAAAAAAGAAAGCCATCAAGATGCGCATACTTTGTGATAAAAGTACTACAGATGCCCTATAAAGATCACTTGGACTGTAGGGACTTGTAAAGAAATGTTTAAGATGAAGTGTGACCAGCAACAAAGAGAAAGCACCAGAAAAAAACCAGCAAAGCAAGAGTTAAAATAATAGACTGTATCAATGGCAAAGAATCCCCTTCACTCAGACTGAGGACCCTCAGCCCACATGGCCACATGCTGACTAAACCTCAGTACAAATGACTTGTTGATGGAAAACCTTTACACTAACAATAGGAGAGTGGCAACAAGTGTGCAGCGTGTCACATATCATTCCTCTCCCCATTAGCACAACAGAAATGGCAAAAGACCTCTTTTAAAGTATATTAATTTGTCCACAAATTAGTTTTGTGCCACCGACCAAGAAGACACAATGAGGACTCATGAAGCAGTACCCTCAGCTCTCAATGTCGCGCGCAAGCAACCCTTGGCCAGGTCACTTGGACACACACACCACTGCTTCTGAGCATGTGGGTGTGAGGATACAAGTGAATAAAATCTATAAGAGAATGAGTGTGAGTGGGTAAAATCAATATAAAAGAAACAGATTTGGGATATTATCATTCCCTTTGATATTATCTTGCACCAAGTTCTGCTACCCTAACTTCCTACAGTATTCCATAGCATTCAGTCTACATATATCAGGCCCATAATGTAACTGATGAATATGAACAGACATTTTTCTTGTTAGGAATTCGAATAAAAGCCAGCCCTCATACCAAGTCATGACTGTGCACCACAAGCAGGATGAGGGATACTAATATAGAACAGCTTTGTGAAAAAAACATACAAATAGATGCTAGAGAAAAAAGCTAAGCCAGGGTATCTACAAGCAACCTAATACAAAGCAGGTCCAGCACTAGATTCAAAGAATAAGTCAGACTTCTTTGACATAAACATCTAATTCGATACTCAAGCCTGGAGCTAGACACCCAGCCTTCATATGTAGTTGGCAGAGAAAGCCTGGTTGACTGAAGTAGTATTAAAAAAAAAAAATAAAAAGAAAGAAAGAAAGAAAAAACACCAAGCCTTCTACAGCCACCTAAAGGAAACCCTAAAAACAGGGTGCTTGGATCAAGAACAATAGGGACCATCTCTATCTTTGTAAGATCCACGGTCCATTTCTGTCAGTGGACAAAAAAGAGCCTTCGGAAGAATGGAGCAGCCTATTTATTTTAAAATGAAGTCATAGACCAACATATCATGTAGCATGTCATGTTTCAATATACATTTTCTTAAAAGAAAAGTGTGTCTTTTGTATCAAAAATGCAGTTACAAGAGTTTATATCTAGCATTAACTGGCAAGCTAAAGTAGTGACTCACTTCTAAAATCAATTAGACAGAAAAGTAGAATCACTTGTGCAGCTTATTTTGAAAAAAGTACTCGTTCTTCGTTTAGTGATATTTTCAAGATTAATCTAGTATTTAGTATTTTCTTTTAAAATGTAAATAAAATTATTTTCCATTGTTTCAAAGGCTGAAAGCAGCTTCCATAACAGTTAACAAAATTCCACTGACTGAACCATGAACAACATATTCTACCCCACAGAGAAGAATGTTTAATTCTGCGAAGAACCAATTTCCAAGAACTCACCTGACACTGTCACCCTCTAGATTAAGATCCTTGCTGTTTCCACCCTTACGCAACAAATGGGTTTCTGTTTGAACTTGAACACTTAATGGAAACAAACACAACAGCTTAATAAAATTAGATGTTACAATTTTAACTGGATCAAACAAAGCAACTGAAAAAGGCTAAATTATTTTTCAGTTTGATTGACAATAGAGATTTCCATGCAGGTTCATAAATGTACCAAATTTAAACTTGAAATTTTTTTCAAAGATATTTAAATCCTGGTAGGACACTCTTTAAAACACTAGTGCTACAGTTTTTCAGGTCCTAAGGTCCCAGTTTCTGAATTTTTTAAACAGTATTGATACAATTTAACCATCTTACTACTTTTTGTGGGGAAAATAGTCTCTTTGCAGTTAGACAGAGACAACATGTTGGCTAAGCAGGGGGTATTACTTATTGATATTCAAATTGTTTGGGTTACTACAATGATGAATTTTGTCCAAGGTGTCCAGCCACCCTTTCTTCCTTTACACGCCTCCAGCATTCTCCATCCCCACCATCCTGTTCACAGACAGTCCCTCAAAATACACAGAATGCATAAGGCCTAGTTCCTCTGAGGGTACAAGTCCAGAAATACCACACTTCTTTTGACACAAAAAGTAATGTTTGACAATTCTTACTCTCTACTTGTGACATAGTCACGCATTAACTGCTGCAGATGTAGTTTTTCTTGGATCTGACTCAGATTCTTTTCTAGATCCTTATTTTTTATATGTAGTTTTTTCAGCTTCTTGACTAACTGTTCATTTTCATCACTGAGCTGAAAAGGAAGACAATTAAAAATTAAGTATTAATTGAGCTGATAACATTTCAGATTACAATTCTCTCCCATGTTCTCCCACTATGTTTATCCTGAACTATTTCACTATATAAAGGAAAACGGCAGGAAAAATAACTGGCTTTAAACTTTATGAAGAATTGAATAAAAGACAGCTTTTTAAACATATATATTTAAAGCTTCCAATGTAACGTCATAATTAATTAGCAAATGATAAGGCAAACTAGTTTTGTATTTTAAAAAAATAAAGCACAAAGGAATAAAATATGCAAACTTTCAGTTATGCTTCTATACGTCAGCCCTGCAACTAAACTCCTACTTATTTCTGTTTCAATCTCACCAAAGCTGAAAAGCTAAACTACAGCCACACCAGCAGAATTTCGTGCATGCGCATTTGCTGAACCTCATCCAGCAGTATGCAATCACGCCTATCACTTCATCTATGACCCAAACACAACTAACTACTTTCAAAGTGTTGAATGGTTTGGGTTGGAAGGGACCTTAAAGATCACTGAGTTCCACCCCCCTGCCATGGGCAGGGACACCTCCACTAGAGCAGGTTGCTCAAAGCCCCATCCAGCCTGGCCTTGAACACTTCCAGGGATGGGGCATCCACAGCTTCTCTGGGTAACCTGTTCCACCCTCAGAGTGAAAAATTTCTTCCTAACGTCTAATCTAAATCTACTCTCTTCCAGTTGAAGCTATTACCCCTCATCCTACCACTACATACCCTCATAAGAAGTCCCTGCAGCTTTTGCCCTAACCTACAGGGTATTAAGTAAAGCTGATGCTGCCGACCGACACTTGTTGAACAGAAGGAAGACTAGCAAGGAGACACCGTAAGCTGCTGTAAGCGTGAGCTCTGCCCCCGAAGGTGAAGGGGAACCCGGCCGAGCCAGGAGCCGCCAGGCCCTAGTGAGCCTGGGCGCTCTCTCCGGGCCGGGCCGGGCCGCACGGGCCTCCCGCGGGGCTCCCGAGCGCCGGGGCGCGCCCCGGACGGGGGCGACACTCACTTGGAGGCACCTGTGGAGGGCGGGCAGGGCCATGGCGGGAAGGGCCGGGGGCCGCCCGTTCCTTTTCAAACGCAGCCGCCGCCCCGGGTGGACCGCGCCGTGGAAGGCCCCCGGTTAGCTGCCCGCCTCACCGCCTGTCAGCACCGCCCGCCTCACCGCACTCAAGCAGACGCCCTGGTCACCAGAGCCCATCCGGATAGGCTCCGAACAGTGCACGTCATCTGCGAGCGACCGCACATCGCCAAGGCCCTGGCGACGCGCCTCCACCACCCCCCCTCCCCGTCGTTGCTAGGGAAACGGGAGCAAGCGGCGCGACGGCCGCTCTCCCGGGGCTTGCGGGAGCGGGAAAGCGGTGAGGGCGGCCCCTGCCGGCAGGCCTCCTCCCGCCGCTCAGGGCGGCACGGACCGGGTGCGAGGCAGGCGGGACCCGGCGCGGCGGCCGCCTCGGGGGAAGGGCTCGCACGGCGCGTTTGAGAGAGCAGAGCTCTCCCCGCCGGGCCGCACCCCAGGCGGACAGCGGGACTCCTCATCCAGCCCGGGGAGGGCTCTGGAATCAGCCCGACTGCGGCCGTGAACCTCAGCCTCGGCAGCCCGCATAAAACCAGTCAGTCCCGGCTCATCTCTTTTAAACTGTGATTGGTTTTATTCACTATTTTATTTCCTGTGGCTAACAGATGCTGAGCACATGGGACTGAGAATACTGGCGATTACAGATCTGCATGGACACATCTCCACGTCAACACACACCAAGTTATGTATCTCTACAAAAGCATGCTCTGCATCTCCCACTCCCATCACAACAGGAGCCACAGTACAGGCCCTTCAATAACATCCATCACGGCAGGAGGTAACATCACGCCTGGTGTCACCACTACCCAGTGTGGAGGGGTTGTACCCTTATTGTTTGAATTATTACTACTACAAACGATTTGTATCACTACTATTACTACTATTTGCTGGGGTTGCAGGGTTTTTTCTATTTCACAGGTACTTTTGGCAGACAAGGCTGGAGGGCATACAGGCAGGACAAAAGCCTGTATGTTCCACCCTCATGACAGACTGCACCTTAGAGATATCATAGAATCATAGAATGGTTAGTGTTGGAAGGGACCTTAAAGATCATTGAGTTCCAACCCCCTGCCATGGGCAGGGACACCTCCCACTAGAGCAGGTTGCTCAAAGCCCCATCCAGCCTGGCCTTGAACACTTCCAGGGATGGGGCATCCACAGCTTCTCTGGGCAACCTCTTCCAGGGTCTCACCACCCTCACAGTAAAGAATTTCTTTCTGATATCTAATCTAAATCTCTTCTCTTCCAATTTAAAACCATTGCCCCTTGTCCTGTCACTGCTCTTCCTGACAAAGAGTCCCTCTCCAGCTCTCAACAGTACCAACAGTAGGCACTCACCAGTCACAAGAAGATCACCCTTCACAGCAAGATTGACCCAAAGCAGTGATTATTGCCTGCTGGTCACAATAGCCTTTATTACTGGCTGTTCAAAACCTTTCCTGTTTCTCTCTCATTCTCTAAGTCTCAAATCTAAATCTTCTTTTGCGCTCTGCATCTCCTACCTTCACATAAAATGTTGCGTCTCCTGTTACTTAGGGCCCGTTGCGTGTTGCCATGGGTTTTTTGGTGTAAAACGTTGCCAGATGTCACCTGACCTCCATTTTGACTGTGTAGCCCACCTGACCGCAGAGCCTGGACATTTTTTCTAGGAACCATTCATGCCAGGGAAGAGAGGGGGGAGATGACAGCAGCTCACTACTGCCTGCTGTGGGCCTACAGCTTACCTAACACACAAGAGAAGACATTCCGGTCACGTAAGGCTGCAAGTAGGAACTGTAAATGTCATCAGATTAAGAGAGGTGGCGCCCACCTCTAGCTCCAGGGCACAACCCCAGCATCTCTCCTCCTCCGCCATCAACTTGCATCAGCCCATCACCCATCGGGGCAACTCCTTGCACAGAGGTCACAGTGCAAGCTAGAAGCCACCGTGCTGAGCTGAATATACAGAAGATGCAAGCTGTGAGGCTGTTAACTATCCGCGAGCGGATGGGAGGGAACGACATGCCCATGCTGTTAACTGCTGCCAGAAATCCTCTCTGCCCCAGATTTCTGTATTGATTCTGTAATGCAGCCACACAACACTGCTAATTCTTGGGGCCCACGACAAGTCACCTCCTCTCTAAAATAGCTTGGCAACAAAATTGCTACTTTAATCAGCAACTAACACTGAATAAATTAGTAACTGGCAATTCATAGTATGAAAACCAGAAAGTCGCTTCTTGATAAAAATACAGCTGGATGTAACTGGCCACAGTAGTAGTAAAACAATAAAATAAAATAACATTGGGAAGTATAATACCAGCCAGCAAGAGAAATCCCATTTTCAGGTGGAATACCAATATCCTGAGATGTAATCATTCAGTTCTATTCTGTTTTATCCAGCACAAACAAGATCTCAGATGACATCCTGAGGGGTCCAGAAAACAGGAAGAAAAATTACATGAGGAAGAAAATACAGCATATCAGAAAGGGTTAAAATAGCTACATTTGTTTAGTCCAGAAAACAGAGACTGCCAAGAATCATTTTAACTGACTTTATCTTTGGTTATTGTAAAGGATGGTGATAATTGTTTCCCGTGTTCTCTAGAGGAGGATGAGCACAAATAAAGTTACTTTCCAACAGAGATTTTCCAACGGAGATTATTTCAGTTGGATGACAAGGAAAATTTTCTTAATATCGCGGGAGAAAAATACACATAGTTCTCCCTCACTAAAGGTTGCATACAGCAAGTAGACAAAAAGATCATTTTAAAGCCCCTTTTAGGCCAATATTTCAATGATTCTATGTTAGTAATTTAGAAAAGAACAGGCTCTGATATAATTGTAATTCTGATATTTTGCAAAGCTTTGTAAAATGACTACTTCAGAAATAATTTTTCAAGTGACAAGGGGAAGCTGTAGCATAAGACAGTATGGAAGAGAAAGATCAGCACAGTGGAATCCAGCATATCCTACATACCAGCATCTCACCGTAGACAGTATGAGCAGGGTAACAACTTTTTTCCTCAATATTGGGAATGTCAGGAGTAGTCATAATTGCTTAATACCATACAAGACAAGGACACTTGAATATCAAGGAAGAGTATTTTATAAAAAATGTGCAAGGCTTTCTAGGACTTACATTCTTATGATACCCAGGTGTTTGGTTTGGTTTTGGTTTTTTTTTAAATACTGTGGGTGGAGCAGTAAACCAAAAAGAGGAGGAAGCACAGACGATTCATTCAGGGCCCCTGTGGAAACTAGAGCAGGCATGGGAAGGGCAGCACTGGGCAGCACTCAGAGGACAACCTAGACAGAGAAAACAACACACAGAAAAGTTGGGAAATGAGCCACCAGAGCTAAAAGGGAAACAAGAATTCCCGATTTCTGACCTACTAACTGAGCCGCGCAGCCTCCCTCTGTCCTGCATTTCAATGGCTGGCACAAGAATTGAAGCTAGATGGAGGAAGCAGACAACAGCCAGGTTTCTCAACTATGCAGTTAGACCTGCAAGGAGTTTGTGTAAGATTCAGATTTTATCAAACAAATGCTGATCCAACTGACACAAAGAAAAAACCTACTTGCATCTTCAAACTCTTGGAAAAAGCTTCAGCTGAAGCTCTTGTAGGTTTTATCACGCAAATGATTATCAAACATTTTCAGAAGTGGCCACTGATTTTGAGTGGCTCCACTTCAAAATGAGCATCCGTTCTTCCAAATTAAAGATACTCAATAGATCTGTACATATAGCCCAAGGCTGGGTAGCACTGGACATCAGATTTTGAAGCATCCAAAAAACAAAAGATAATGTTAGCCTGCATGTATAAACAAACACAGTTTATACATATTATAAAAGACTTCTGTGTACTTGATTAGAAAACATGTTCATTTTCCAGAGATACTAACAATATATGGTGGGGTTTTTTTACATTTCTCTGTGACGGTAAATGCATGAAATCCCACTAAGATATTTACTTTCCACTGTAAACAATTGCAGCAGAAGCATTTCCCTACACTATTATTCTGTTGATTTGCTGAGTATGTTCTCTTTTCCTTGCGTTTTTGTTTCTAACTCATCTTGGTATGAACAAATTCACGTGCTGGCACACATTAATGAAAATGTCATCGATTCCAGCAGCGCTGACCCTGCTACTTACTGCCAAACAGCAGGAATGTGACCCATAGCACTTTTTTTTTCAGCTACATGTGTACCAAAATGATTTATTTAATATATGAGCATGGGATAACTTGATGCAAGCCTACAATAATTCCAAGCGTAGCCTTTTTCCCACACAGGTTAAAGGGCAGTATGTGTCCTTTCAACCCTCAGAGACCTACTATCCTCAAGAGATTTTCCAGGAATTAAAATTCTCCTGGGAAAGTCTACATGGTAAAAAAATCTCCTGCTAAAAACACATTAAAATTTCACCTGCCCCTAATTAATCTCTTTTATTCTATCCATCAGTTCTGTCAGCAATGACTCCTCAGTCCCTTTCAGGGCAGAAGATGGCAAGGCTCATGCAGTCTTTCCACCCGTTACGTTCTTTGGCACAATCAGTGCTGTCAATCTCACAAACACCAATTGAAACATCATGGAACAATCTCAAGCAAAATGGCCAACACAGGAAAAAGGCCCTTTCTCCATCTTGTTCTGAGCTTGGGTCAGGAAGTAATAATTCCATTTGTGTTCAGGAGCCTTCTCTGAAAGAGGGAGAATCTTTTCTGAGCCTTGGCACAGCCGCAGAGGACAGATAAATGCAAAAGTTCAGAATTCAGTTCAAAACATGACCGTTTCTTGCATGTCAAGATGAAAAGCACAAAGACCTGATTGGATCTAAGATGACTGTTTCCAGAATTAGAAATAAGAAATTTTTTCTCATGATGTATAAGAGGAAATCAATTTAACCTTAAAGTGGACAAAATCAAATAGAGATAATATTTATCAAAACAAATTAAGCTACAGAGTTCCCTGCCCCAGCACACTGACAGATGTTCTGTATCACCTTCAGTGATAGAAACATCAGGTTATAATATTAGTTTGTTTTCAAGGGGGGGTATTATTTTTAGTATTTTCAGTGGATAATGTTCAAAACCAACAGTGGCACGCATGTGGCAGACAATCTGCCGCTTCTCCCTTCAAGACCAGGGAAAAAGACCTTTACCACGTATTGTTCTACACCCACAGACATGGACTAGGAAAAAGAGTAACAGCTTGGGACTGTATTACCTTGTGCACAGAACTCCCGCCAGAGAAGAAAAATATCTTTTGGTGGAGAATGAAAGGCACTTGCACCCCAGGAAAGTTCTCACAGCCATACCTCCTGGAAGGGAAAATTGCCCGGGATGACGGAGCCAGCCTGAAAACTCCGGAAAACACTGAAGGACACCACTTTACCAGTAGAGCTGTCTGTCAGACCTTGAAGGCAAAAATCTCAATTTCCACATTGACCAACCCCCAGGGCAGATGTGAAGGGAGACGCCTGCACCATATGTTTGAGACTATCTTTTGGTTAGTTTGTGGCAGGAAGGAAAAAACAGCGGGTGTCCAAGCAGCGATCTCTGGGCCTTCTGGACGTAGAGAAGAAAGCCAGTCAGAATATGGCTCTGCATGACAGAAAGGGTAAACAAGAAACATCTAATACACCAGTTAGTGCATTAAACAAGCATTATGTCATTAATGAGTCATTAGCGAGCATTATGAAAAATGGTGTCAGTTATCTCTGTTTGTCTCGGATGAAGCAGAAGTGGGATCAGCACAGCTGTTTTAGGGAGTCCAGCAAGAAGAGAGAGAATCTCCTTAGGATTTACCTTCACTTCTTGTAACCCCTAAAGGCAAAACAAAAATCTGGGCCAAACATCCTCTTTTATCAGCTATAAAATCTCTCACTGCAAGGTGATCATTGCACTAAACAACTACAACACTGTAGTACTTAGCACAAACAAAAAGCTTGTCATCTGGGCTATCTCTTAAAGGCAGGCTGAAACTTCATTCTTTGTGAGATACTGATAAAAGCTCCAGGGAAAAGGGCCAGAGACAGTAAACAACAATTTTATATGACTAATCCAATATAATCCTTTGCTGTGTAAAAAGACCATCTGCATGGATTCCCACTGAAGTGCTTTAATAACAGCACAGCAAGCCTCTGGCTGTCATGCTGAGGAAATGCTCTTTTGCACTCAGGCTAATAATTCCAAAAATTACTTCCTTTTTCTTTTTTTTTTTTCCGCCCTGTTTTTATTAAAGCTGTTAGCCACTTGCTCTCCCATTTAATTCCCTATTAAGAGATCATCCATCAAACCCATGAAGTGACAAGGATCTGCACTGAAAGACATCTGTGGGTTCCACACTGATGGCCGATGAGCTACAGAGAGGTCACCTTCCCTCTGCAAAAACAACAACTGATTTTATTGCATCACCGCAGCGTGCTCGAAGAAGCACTGTCGAATTACTGCGACCCTGCTTTTTGCACCACGGACCAAGCAGACCACAACGGGGATCTCCCGGTGGCCCGCAGAGCAGCTGTGCCCATGAACGCTGCACAGCGGTTTAAGACAGGAAGCGAAGGAGATGGCCACCTCCAGCTGAGCCACACGTCAGTCAACCAGGGCTTCACACCCTCTGAGAGAAGGAAATCCACGACCACACTCCCTTTTCTGCTCTGAGCTCCAGAGGGAACAGGTTTTCCCCTCTGCTGAGCATTTGCTGTCTCAGGGAAGGAAGCTGGACCTCTACATGAATCTGGCTGGGGCTTAGGAGGATTCAGACAGATGAAGCACCCGAGAAACACTAGTATTTCAGGTTCATCCAGGACGGGCCTATTCAAAGTGGATGAGATTAAACACGCGACGTGTGTGTAGGTTACGAAAGGCATGTGAGAGGAACTGGCTAGCGTTTGGGGTTATGAAAGATCAGAGGTTATGAAAGACCTTGGCAGTTATGAAAGATGAGCCAGAGTCTGATCCAGAGAGGCAGAGAGCAGCCTCGACCTGCTCAGAGGTGAATGGCCGTTCAAAAATCACTCAGAGAAGGGAGCCCACACTGCCTGGCAGGCCTAGGCTAAGGAAGGCTTGAAAAACCTTCAGAACAGTCAGAAGAAAACAGGCATCACAGACTAGGAGAACGATGAAGAGAAATACTGCCATCTGTTTATAGGCCTTACAGGCAGCTGTATTTTTTTTGCAAAGTATTCTGAATGGGCTTAAGACACTTGCCACAGCCACTGATTTTCTAAGAAGTATTAATTCCTGACTGTTTTATATCTTTTACCTGCATGAGGCAAATAGCCAGAATGAATCTGTAAAAGCCAAGGGTTCACTAAGTTGATATTTTAGCCTCTTAAGTTCAGCCTTTGGCGATCATTTGACTAACATTCTACCACCAGGACAGGGAGAAGATTGGGGAAATTTTACTGAGCCAGATGGATTCACTTATTTTCCAAACGTCGCTCAGACATCACTTAGAGGGGTGACTTACTTCTGCTTAGGAAAATATTGAGAGCACTCGCCCCTCCTTTACAGCAGCATTTCCCTGTGCTAGTGATTTTCGACAGTTACCTTCAGTGAGGAGGTTTCTGCATCCTGCCTACCATGCATGCTATCAGCTCAGCACTGCCCTGTTTTTTTAAAACACGAGTTAAACAGATCTTTCAAATGCCCCTGTGGCAGCCTAATCACAACACGCCTGCAGGCGTTGCAGCAGACCTGAGGCACAAGGGAGGAAACCATCTGCTCCTCATCAGAATAACATCCAGCCAGTTTCAGCAAAAGGTATGGGCTGTTTTACTGCTGGCCAATTCAGTAACTAAAACTTCCTCTTTCAAGGGAAAACCCAGAAAACAGTTTTATCGTGGTCTGAGATGCTTCCCAGAATGCAAAGCTGTACATCTTCTTATTTACCAAAGTTAAAGCTGTTTTTACTACATTTCACCAGTACTCGCATCTCACCAGTAAATATGTTTACCCATCTGCCCCAGCACAGAGACATTCTGGGGAAGGTCCTGAAGGCACCTCAAGGTAAACTGAGCATGGCATCAATAAAAAGCACAAATTCCTAAAACCTGGAGGTTACTGAGAAGAATCCAGAGCATTTCTGTTCCATACTATTCCAAATTATATTACATGTTTATAGGGTTATTGCATTTGGAACTAAACTTACATGAGGACAAAGCAGACATGAGGTTGGAGGAAATGAGTGACTTCGAAGCAGAACAATCTGTCAACAGAAGGATTGACAAACACATGGTGAGGATTTCTTCAAGCAAAATGCCATCATTTCATAGTTTCATAAACTTTAAAACTTCAGGTATTAGTTAATTCACCTTCTCAGTGTTTGTTACTGTTTTTTCTGATTCAAAACGGGGACTAGAAAATGTTTTGGTAAGCAGACCAAAAGCCTCGCTGTCTTTGTGGTACCCACCGCCACAGTGCAGCTTAGATATTTAAAGAATGAAGCTGAATTCTTGCACTGCAATCCATGAAGTTTTGTCATTTATCTTAGAAGGAAAAGGTCCACGCCTTTTATTTAAAACAGTGTCTATTGTTTTTGTGGACTATATACGGCAGGAGTATTATGTCCCTCTCATCCCAAAGTCAGCTGTGTCCTACAAGACAAATGAAGAAAATAGATCTAGACTTAGGGTCTGTACGCTTAGATAGAATACCCAAACCAATTAAAGTTAGCCTAGTCCATAGAAAATTAACAATTAATTGTGTGTTCACATCAGGAATAGTTAAGTGGTGGCGTTATGAAATTTTCTTAATGCAGATATGGTCACCACTAGAGCATTTCTGTTCTGTCCCTCAAAGGCCACTGAAAATGAAACCTTCGACCACAAAGCACGCGCTGAAAGGCAACAACAAACTTCATACACTCAATGTATTTAATGCCTTTTTCAAACAGCTACGCTGGCGGGCCCACTCCCTGGACTCTCCTTTGTACAATTCAGCCCCAAGCGTGCAACGAGGCATTTGGAAAAGCATCACCTGGGCAGAGACGGTGCGTGTCCCCCCCCGCACTCGCTCGCCGTGGCGTTACAGAGCAGTTGCCGTACGGTATGAGCACATGTTCCTTGCAGACCCCCCCTCTCTTCCTACAGAGCGGCTCCAGAAGGGCTGGCCTGCCAGACACCAGCCCCCTGCCCCGCCGCCTCCAACGCGGGGCAACGCGGCTCACGCACACCCTCTCCGGAACAGCCGGTCCTTAAACTCCCCTGACAAATCCAAAACGACACACGAAGCCGAGTGAAACAAAACTTAAAGGGCAACGTATTTGCCACCACGCGCTTTTAATTCCCGCTAACGAGCTGCTGAAATTAAACACCTGCTGCTGAAGTGCCTTTCCGCTCCCGGGGCCGCTTTTNGGTTTGAGGAAAGGCCGTGCGGTAGGGCTGGGGGGGAGGAAGGCGGCAGGGCTCGGCACCGGCCCTCGGCCGCTTCCCTCGCCCCGTTCCCCCGGGGTCCGCTGCCCCCCGGGGGCTGCTGCATCCCTCGGGGGATGCCTCCAGCGTAAGGGCGAGGAGGCGCTTCGGGTGAAAACAGATTTATTCTGTGACTGGGAGTATTTTTATTTAATTCGAAAAAATAAATAAAAATAAAACCGGCAGAAAGATTTGTCAGCGCGAAGATGCTTTGGTAACTTTTTTCAAATGTACACCCAGCGTTTATTCTGCTTTTGTAATGTTTTGGAGCGTGCTGTGGTGCTAAGCTTGGATTTGTGTACGACTGAGGGTTTATGCCGTGGTGCGTTTATCCAGAATATTGTGTATTTACACGTTACAGTACCAGCATTTGGTTTTGAGCAGCTTGTGCAGAGGAAAATAGTCGTGTCAGAGAGGTGTTTTGTCTTCTTCTTATATATACCGGTGCCTTCAGAGTGACCGAAATTCACTTGGTAGGGATAAATCAGCAGTGGCTCTGTGAAGATCTACAGTAGCTTATTTAAGACCTGTGTTTCAACACAGCAGAACGTTAGTCATCTTAGGAGACATCCTGGCCCCACTGTGTGCAACAGCAAAACTTCCACTGGCTCTAGCAGAGCCAAGAAGTGGGATCAGCAGATTGTGTTTTACCCAATTTCTCATCTGAACAAACCTCAGCAATACATATTTCTTTTCTGCTTCCATTCTGCTATATTTTGAAACACACTTTGTACCTGAACACTGTCACTTAAGGAGCCCCCTTTTCTATCTTGAGTCCGGGACCTGTAATTTTTCCTTAATATGTGTTACTAAACTTATTTTCTCCATGGTGGAAGACAGACAAAGATGAACAGAATGCGAGAGGAGAGGAGACTTGTTTTAGTAATACAAGGAATAAATGGATGATCCAAATTGGGATGACAGGTCATGCTCTCACAGGGTCTCCAAACGGGAGTTTCTCCAGCATACTTATTCTGCCAGCCATTTCACAAGAGAAACTCTCATGATTTGCTCAAACTTCCACACCTGATTTCTGAAAATATCTATTCATGAAGGCAGCCATAACCATCTCCAGCCATTTTAATTGCCCAGAAGATTACAGCTGAGTGCCTTTTCCTGCAAGACATAAACATTCTGGAAGATTAATCCTTGCATCTTTTTAGTTTCCAGTTTGCCATCACTGCCTTGCAACTGGCAGGAAATGGCCGATTCCTTGGCAGTCCAAATTTAAACCAGTCAAGGATGTTGTTTAAGTAGGACTCTGGAACTGGGTAGGGTTTTTATTAGCCTTGTAATGTTAAGGAATGTTACAAAAATCACCTGAGATCCTTGTGGAAAAGAATGTGCAGATAGGGCTATATCTTTTATTTAAATGTTAGTCCACTTCCAGATATTCCCAAAAGAAGCTAGACATAAAGACACCAAATGCCGTGTAAAATAGGTTTGATTGGTCTGGCCTTTTGTTGAAAATTGACGGATAAACCTGAATTTTATTTTGATCACCAAAAATAGTCAATATCACTGGTCAAGTTTATCTTTTTCTTCTGCCTCTCTTCCCATTCCTCTCCCCCTTCACCTCCATCTGCAGAAATCTGAGTGTAATCTCTGTTTCCTCAGATCTGAGTGCTGTCTCCATCCCTGCATGAAATTTTTCCACTCCAGCCTGTTTTTTAAATGCCCTCCATTTCCCAGGTCCATGGCAGGTTAGAAAGGCTTGGAATCATTGGAAAGTGCCTACAAGAGTCTTGCTGCAGAGGTCAACCTGAAAAAAGGCATGCAAGTCACGATTTTGGATTTCTAGGAGAAGTTAACCATTAATACAGTCTCCTGGTCTCCCCTTTGGCTTACATGACTGTTTGGTTTACATTGCATCATGTTTCATAAGTAAAATATATCTTCTTTTCAACAGACAGGTATCTGTTCTCTGGAATAGTTTCTTCTAAACTTAAAAGGACAATAAAAAAATAATTTCTTGAATATGTGTCACAGGTGATGTTGCTGGAGTAACTTCTATGCCCAGGTTAAGATCATTGCCTCTCTTGCCTGTCCTGTTACTTAGTTCCATTATTTTTGTGAAATATCACGAGCTGTTGTTTCATGCATATGACAGTTTCATAATGAGAATGGCCTGTGGGGCCTGTGGTTTCGTAATCTTTGTAATTGACCTGTATCAAAATTATGCCTAATTCTCTCCATAAGGCCACATATAACTGCGCTTTTTCAGACCTCTCTTTTGCTTTTTCTGCGAGTAAATTCTGCTTGCAATGTTCATGAGAGTATGGCCACTGGCTTAATACCGCTTTTTGCTGAAGAAAAGCAGGCACAACTAGTTTCTGCATCTTTGCTGCTATTGAGAGCACTGAGTAGTATTTGCACAGTTCTCTGCAATTACAATTGGAGCAACTTCACCAAAATTAGTAGGTGTATATCCAGGTGAAAAGAAGGGTAAGAAACTGAGACTAGAAACTAGCATGCTGAATTTCACACAAGCTACTTTTTTTTCTCTTTTTTGTTTTTTGGTTGTTTTTTTCCCCCCAGAAAATAGTTTTATGAGGCTCAAGAAGCGTAGCAGAATCCCACTGAGAAAAACTAAAATTTCCACTGATGTTCGAAAAAGCCAAGATTTTTTTCCCTCGTGTTTGCTTCCAGGGGATATTGTTGGGCTATTTTCCATGGAATATGGACAGATTGTTTTTTAGCAAACCAGACTGATATTTCCTAATTTTTTTTGGTTTGCAGATAGTTATGCTTTTTATCTAGCTGTTTGATTTTACCAGTGAGCAAATATTTCAGGACAATATTGCAAGCAAGTAAATCCCAGAAGCCTGTGGTGAGATGAAATAGCTAACTTGAGCATCTCACTGTAGGTGGCTCCTCTGGAAGGTACTGGGGGAGAAGGCATCTTGACCCTCTGTCCTCTTCTTTGTATGATTTAGTGTCTGTCACAAAGGCGTTAGGAAACGAAGAGTCCAGGACCATGACTGCACTGAGCCCTTCAGGCTCTGTTTCTCCTGTTCCATGGCAAATGAAGTCTGGGTCTTGCTCTGTGATGTGGTCTCCATGTGTGTACTCTGTAAATGCCCCTTGCTTTGCAAATACCCCCAAATGCTCCTAAGCAGGGTATGGGATAAGACCTAGCCAATTCTTTATTAGAGGA
The DNA here is from genome assembly GCA_033628505.1 of Tringa tobata. Classification (NCBI taxonomy): domain Eukaryota; kingdom Metazoa; phylum Chordata; class Aves; order Charadriiformes; family Scolopacidae; genus Tringa; species Tringa tobata. Next base: position 16,502,954 of record JAHREE010000069.1, read on the forward strand.
GGAGGAGGAGCAGCAGCATGGGCTAAAAGTGTTAAGTGACTCTGCTCTAAATAACTATGCTCTCAAAGATCAGCTGCTTAGAAATTGCTGTAAATTCTCCATAAACTGGGGACAACCTATAATACAGTGGTAAAGCCTAGTAAAATACATCTGCGGCCAAAATATAGCACCTTGGTTGCCGGTTTCATTGTACAATAGCAATAAAGAGCAATCAGCTGTTTTCATTTTATCAACCTGTAGTTAGTTCTTTGGTCTTCCGCTTATCTGCTCCCTGTTACCTAGAGAAGGGACTTCTCTGGAGCTCCACACTTAGCTGGGAATACCAGGCAATTGCAGTACGTATCTGCAAACATTATGGTAAGGCTTTTGCAAGGAGAGGAGTTGAGTGGTGCTTTCAAAGTACTCTGAGCACCAGGCTCTAATACTCTTGTAGGCAGACGATTTTTAGGGATTATTCAACATAAGGTGAATTCTGGACCACTCTGAGCTATTTGATAAATTTCTGAAGAATAAAAGCTTTCATCAGTGGTGCAGGGAATGTGATCTTTGCATGTTGGACTCTGGCTTGGATCACGGCCCTGTACAGCCCAGTGCAAATGAGCCTGAGTCCCTTTCATCAGACCCCTTGTAAAAGCCAGAGACTTAGCAGGGGCTCATCCATCCCACGACACCACCTGGTACTGTGGGTGAGCTAGTGGGGCCCATCTGTGATGGGTGAGCTAGTACAGATGTGGGGCCCATCTGTGATGGGTGACCTCAGCACAGCATCATGGTTTCCCTCCTGCTCTCCCCTCGGCACATCAGTTGTGCAAGAGGTGGGGAGAAGCAGCCCATCGTAGGGCTGGGTAATGTGTCACGGCCCCTCAGCATGGGCCTGCAGAGGAGGAGATGGGCAAGAAGGCCATCAGCCACCATGTCTTATCAGACTCACACCCTTTGCATCTCCAAAGAGACCTCAGGCTGGCATGTGCAGGTCACCAGAGAAACAGACAGGGTTAAAGTTCAAAATTGTTGTGAACAACTGGAGAAAGGATCAGAAATGGAAAATATTAAATTCAGTGCTGAGAGGTGCAAAGGATTGTATTCAGAAAGGAGAGCTCAACTGCTGAAGCAAACGATGAAAAGCAACCACCTGCAGGGCACATTCTCAGGAGAGAGCTTTCACCACCGCTCTTCTTATTGCAGCAAGGTGCAGGTGTGATCTCACTACCCCGCTGAGCGGTGGTGTGTACTGGTTTAAATGGCTGCAAAAATCTCCTCAATTCATTACATATTAAAACTGAATAGGAGTCAAGAACATGGCAGTGCTAAAAAGAAAGTCAAATCTTCTCTATGGAAAGGAACGTATTCCTTATGCGAGGAATGCGAAGTTCTGAGTCCAGTTCTACGCAGGGCATTTACTTACATATAGGCAATATAAAAGTAAAGAAGAGCAATTAAAATAAAAGGTATCAGCAGCAGGGACCAAAGAGGAGCCCAAGGGTCTTCCTAGAGCTGTGCTTGTATGCTTCTATGGCAAAACCATCAAGTAAACCATGCAGGGCATTGAGGGAAGAAAAAGATTTAACATTTTAGAAGGGGCTTAGAATGGGGGTGCTGGATTTTGTTAATATAATTCTATACAAATAAGTGGGGCTTGATTTTTGCTTTGTTTTGGTTTTCCTGATTTCAAATACTTTATCATTTTTACTGGCTAAAAAATAAGTCACTTCCTTTTGCATCCTCCCCTCCCCCTTATTTTTCTTTTTAATGAAGGAGTGGAAAAAAACGAAAGAACATGGGAAAATTGGAAAAAAGATTTCATTAACTGCTTTCCCATATGTGCATTTGTTCTTGATGTGATTTAGTCCTGAGCTTGTAACAGTAAAACCCTTGAAAAGGAGATAAAGACTTTTCCAGAAGAGAATCCAGGGTTACATCACTGGTTCTGTGTCTGGGGAAAAGTCTGATTTTTTGTTTTTGTTAGATATATAGCAATTCTTTGGGAACTAGTGAGTGATCAGCACTTGAAGTTCCAAAAACTTCAAAAAATAAATTTTGTGTGTCTTTGTTGGCAAAAAAATAAACCAATATGGTTTGCCTTACAGCATGTTTTTTTAAAGTAAGAAAGCAGTGGGGTATTTGCTCTGTAAATTTAAAAAAGAAAAAGGGGCTTCTGTGAAAAATTCCTGACCCTCAAGGCTGTTTCTTATCTTGCATGTATTTTTTTTTGTAATTTCCTAAATCATGATGACCGCCATCATCCTTTTATTCCATTAGTTGCACCCCATTCATCAATCCTTTTCTGAATTGTCAAGAGAGGTTCTTGCAGAGCAATTCAAAATGCTGTGCTCCTAAAGACTGCTCATTATCTCAGAAGGATTTTTAGTCAGAAGAATTAGAACAGGCTCTGGTAGAATTAGGCCTGCAGTTGGCTTTCAGGATTAGCTATAATTTTTCGGTAAATATATTATTTCAGTGTGCACAGGATGAACGGCCAACAAATCTGATTTGTGAACTTCTGTTTCAGATTATTAGGAAAGCTCTAACAGAGGAAAAACAAGTGTCCACAAAGACATCTGCAGCAGATCTTGTGACAGAAACTGACCATTTTGTGGAAAATTTAATTATTTCTGTTCTGAAAGAGAAGTTTCCCTCCCACAGGTGAGTGCCTATAGAAAGAAACTATCAGTGACCTTGTTCCCTTTAAGAGCTGTGTATCTGACTAGCATTTAAAGGGAATTTTAAAAGTCTATATATCTCTTATACATATTAACCTTTTGCTGTTGGACACTTTCATAGGACTCCTGGTTTGTTTTTTTTTTTTAAGAAAGTACCACTTGCCTATACTTTATATTTGCTAACAGTTACGTTTCTTAATATATGTATTTAATAGTAATGTTTCCGCTGTAGGGAGATCACATATGAGGGTTTCATATGGATCTCCGTCATTTTCAGAATACTGATCTGTTCTCTATTGTATGAGAATTATGCTGATGGTATCTATTAAAATATAGCTAAAATTAATGATAGCAAAGGTCCCATCCTGCAGACCTTTCCTGCGCTTTCTTTTGCCATCTCACATAAACGTTTGTCAAATCAGAACAAGTATCATATGTAATCACATAATCCTAAAATCAGTGAGAATCGGGGTTGTTTATCATCATCGTCATTTAATGCATATACATAAACAGGATTCAAATTGCTATATGGGGCGTCAACCCAAGGTTTTAAAAATAGATCATATTGATGACTCCTCTTGAATTATTATGGTCAATCTGAAAGCAACAACTCCCAGCACACGCACAGATTAGAGAGAGGCTTTGTATTAGTTGGCCAGGTTTGGCTTGATGCAGAGACTCTGCAATCAATTTCCACGTTTGACTTCAGTCCACAAGGATAAAATTCATCTTCCTGCAGAGCCTGTGTCTCCCTTAAATACTGCATGACTTCCTTCCAACTGTCTGCGTCTCTGATGGAGATGAGCCCTGCACTCTAGCGCTGTGCAGAAATCAACAAAGATGAAAATCTGGAGGGCTCCACTGCTAATCTGATTGTCGACCGTTCTGCTGGGTAAAAAAAAAAAAAAAAAAACAAAAAAAAAAAAAAAAAACACCATAAGACAGAGTAGAAAGAACATTATATACTAAATATGGCTTTCTAAGTACGTGTTGTATGTGATCGCATATTGAAGCAGTACTGTACAGCACAATGTGTGGTTCTTGGCCGCGATTCTCAAGACAGTGCCAGGCTTTACAAGCCTATTATTTGTGTAATATTCCTTCTACTATTGCTGGCTGTTCTCTTTTCTCATCTCCACTCTTATGTTGTGGGTTTTTTTTCCCTTGAACAGTCTGGCAGGGAACATAAAACATACACATTTCGCATAAAATGAAAATAATCAGAAGCACTGGAGTTACTCAGAATAGGAACAAAAGCTGTAAGGTCAACATAGACCTAGGAACCAAAAAATCCCTGACTTTATTAGTCTGACTTTATCAGCAAATGAAGGAATTGCTATTTCTTCAAAACAATTATTTTTTGCTGATATTGCTTGTTAGTTTTGGCTGGAGTTTGTTCAGACAGTGAATGCATTTATATGAAACAATAGGTTAAAACTAGATTTAACTAGACTACATTAAAACACTTGCAATGAGGAGTCCACACTAGCAATTAAAACTAGATTTAGCTAGACTAGATGAAAGCACTTGCAATAGGGAGCCCACAGTAGCAATCAAGGTTTAAATTAGAGTGCAATGAAAACGTTAAAAGATCATTTAAATTGTCTTCAGACTTTTCCTTAATGGGGCTGTTGAAAGCACCAATGAAGGTTTTTTTTTCATCTTTGCTCTCTCTCTTCAGCACTCTGACGTGATCCAAGTCAGTCTTTTCCAAAGGATACTTTTTCTGGTAGATCTCTGGAGTGTGGACAGGCACAGCCAGCATATCAGGGGCTACTGGTTGAAAAACGCTATGGTACTATTTGCCTGTGTTATTGTTACACAAGTTCTCATCTTTGGTGTTAAGTTGTGGCCTGAATCCTGTAGACATCAAAACCAGGACACAGCTACTCTGGAGGGTGATATCCAACTCTNAATCCTGTAGACATCAAAACCAGGACACAGCTACTCTGGAGGGTGATATCCAACTCTGGCTTCCCAGTTTTCTCAGACCCCCATCAGGGCATAGGTGAGTTTGAACCTCCTGCCCTCGACTGGGTATCACTCCTGCTGCAGTTTGTTATGCTACAGTTTCCCTGCTGTTCCAGCAACAAATTTCAGAGTGGCACTGTGGTATGAACAGATGTCCACTAAGGCTCGGCTAAAATTACCAGACTCATTTTCAGTGGGAGAAAACTTTAATCCAGATCTGAAGAGAGGTCAATGGAGCTGGCAAGCTGGCATATTGAATTAACCGCTGTAGTAACATGATGACCCCTCACGCTTCTCAAGCTGTTCCTACAATTTGGTCTCCAGTACTTCGGGCTGAATGTTTTGCTGAGTTTGCATGTTTTTACAGGACAGAGAGCCATAAGGCAGCACAGCTGATGGCTGTATTGAGGACCTCTCGGGGCTGATTTTAACCCGTTAGCCCAGATTTCATAAAATGTGTACCTAATTTGTGCTAGATCCATTTTGGAAAAGTTGTTCTTGGAAATCAAGGCTTTCTCAATGGCCCTGACTTCACGTTAGCATTTCTGTATGTGAGGACTGCAGCGTCACACCCTGCTGTAAGGAAAAGGCGAGGGAAAGAGTTACGGTGCTTGAAGGCAAGGCACCTTACACAGAAATACTCTTGTCTTTAAAGAGATTCCTTTCTTTCACCTTTCTTCGGCTGGCAAGACAATGGTGCCAGTTTAGGCATTGGCTGGGGTAGCTGGCAGAGGGTTGAAGCAGAAGCATAATTTATGGGGAAAATGGACAATCTGAGATGGGATGGAAGGTGCTTCATCTATGAGACAACGAGCTTCCTCTGCAGACAGCAGCACAGCCAAAGCATATGGTTTGGTTTAGGTGCTAATTAGAAGATTTGTAAAAGCAAAAGTCAAATGATACAGCACCAGCAAGAAAAATAATGAAATATTTACATCAAGGAGTCTGCAAAGCATTATGTTTGACTGAGAAGTCTAAACAGTTGTTCAAGTCTTTCTCGTTTCTCGGTTGCAGTCGTAACACTTTGTCCTTCAGCTGTTATCATTAATGGAGATGAAAATAGTAACAAACACTTCCTACTTCCCTCCTCATACCAACTTGGCCCATAAAATAGTCCCTTTCTACTGAGGGAAAGGCAAAGTAGCATTTGGAAAATTCAAGAAGTGTCCTCCTGCAGAACATTTTAAGCTCATGGTTGCAAGAATTATGTGGCCTCATGCGGCACTTGTTGAGGGCACAAAAGAAGATAGCTGCTGCTGTAGTCCTAGGGAAGCAACAGTTTCTGCAAAAGATGTTTTCTCTTTATTTTATCCATTTTTTTTCTCTTTGTGTCTTTGAGAGAAGCTTTTTTGTCTTCAAGCATTTTCAGGAACTTTGAATACCACTACCAGTTGTCTGACTGTGAAACCAAAAGCAAGATTCAGTCTGATTCTACACCTTCTGTACATACAGAACTCTGTTCAAATCTGTGAGAGTAGCACCTGCACAACACTTATAGTACCAGACCCTGAGCAGTTTATAGGAGAGCAGAGATAATTAAGGTCAGCAGGAAATGTGCCAGAACTGGATGTTCATTTCCCAGGGAAAAAAGAGGAAGAAAAAAAAGAGGGGGGGGGGGAAGCATATCTACTAGAAGAAATTGGGACAGAACAACAGACGAGAAGACGAGCTCAGATTTCAATGTGTGCCTTGTGCATCCAAACAACAAACAAAAAATTAATTTGTTGATTTTCTCTGGGTCATGGGAAAAAGAAAGTTCAGCTTTATAAACCTTTTAATTTCCTGAGTCAGACTACTGTAAAAAATTCAAGTAGGAGTGAGATTGTGGATTTTCTAAGAGTGCATTATTTCCTGCTGACTGATTTTCTCTGCAAAAGAGAAGTAACTACAGTTTGCAGTTTATATTACTTACTGCAAGAGACAGGCCTAATCCATAAAATTACATTCTGCACAAAAAACCCCTTCTTCTAGAGTTCCAGGGATGCCAGTTCAGATCCATTTCTGCATTCATTTTTGTGACTTTCTTAATGGTATATTGGGAAAGTGAACATAAATGGGATTCGTTTTTACCATGTAAAAACTTATGTTACAAATTTGAGAACTCTCCTTCAAAGTTTCTATAAAAGTTTCCCATTCCAAATGAAAAAAAGCATTATGTGTTTATGCATACATATAGATTTATACAAAAATGTTGTGTGTATATGCGTATATAAATGAAGTATCTTTTCAAAAGCAGAGAGATGGAGTTTGACTTTCCAAGTCAATCTAAGCCTGGGACGCTTCTTTTATTCCACACCAAATGCAGGTTTATTGCAGAAGAATCCACTGCTGCTGGTTCAAAATGTGTCCTCACTGACAGTCCGACCTGGATTATTGACCCTGTTGATGGAACGTGCAACTTTGTGCACAGGTAAGGGGGCAGTGAACTGGGAAATACATAAAAGAGCAAAATGTAGCTTCTCACAATTCCTCCCTTCTGCTTAAAGGTGTTTTACTGTGATAGATTTGTTCCTTTGACTCATAAGTAGGAGTCATCCCTTTATCTTTTTGTACCTCGCCTTAATGTATCTGAGGGAGTGTGTGTTTGTGCTGGAGAGAGCTCTAAACTGTTATCTAAAGGTAAGCTAAACTTTCTGCTGATTGCTTAATGACCCAAAGCTCTTGACTCACAGCTCGTTTATATATAACGTGCAGAAACTTGAGCTGAACTGGAGGAACAAGGCTGTGCTGTGATGGCACTTGGCCTAACGCCTTATGTGGTTGTTACACATTCCTTTTAGTAGTGGTGTTTTCTCCCTTTCAAGTACAAATGCTTCATTTTTCCTGGGAAGTACAACCGTGGTGTATATGTAGAGTAGAACTGAAAACTAAGTTGTAAATAGATATTGGTTTTAAATGTCTATCATACCTCTCTGGAAAAAGAAATCTAGGGAACATTACTGCAAAAATGCAGAAGTTTAATTCATCATTTGAGTGCTAGGAGTCGTAAACTAATGACTATTCATAATACTTCTACTTAAAAACCTGAAATACGTTCTGTCTTATAGTGACTTAACATAACTGCGGTTATCATTAAAAAAAACACCGACAACAACAAAACCAAAAACATTTCCTTGACTTTTGGTGCAATTATAAAGAATTCAAGGGGAGCTGGGGGAGTGCCACGTGCTGGTGTTTCATGCAATTAAGTGAAATTTTCTCTTTCTAGCAATATTTCCTTGACCTTTACAGACCTTTTTAAAATATGTTTTCAAGAAATTAATTTATTTCATTGTTTAAAATGCAATAATTATGCTTTAATCAAAAGGACCAAATTAAATACATTATCATCACTTTGACAAAAGAGAGGGTGGAAAAACTGGTTTCTCCTTATGTTGATGTCAGCAGCAAGGTATCTCTATGCTACTTAATTGCTGTCTCAGATGCTTGAACTTGAACAAAATGTGCTTTTAGAAGTGATGACTTGTTATAACAACATTAATGATTTTATACTGGATAATTCAATTACACTAAAGCAACAAGATCACTGAAATACACAACACATTTAGTATAAAAATCCTGATGTCTTCATGTGTTTATTTCTCGCCTTCTCCAACATTAAACCACATTTTTAAAGGAACTGACAAAGTTTAAAGGAACAGACAAAGAGACTGACAAAGAATAAGTAGTACAACGTTAAGAGCATTTTGACACAAGTAAAATCACAGAGCTCCATGTGGGGTTTTGTTGCCTAAGGGGGTTGCATAAGGAGTAAATTGAGAGATTTTTTTATCAATAGTACTTCATTTCTTTTTTTTCACAGATTTCCAACAGTGGCAGTAAGCATTGGATTTGCTGTTAACAAAGAGGTATGAAGTATGTTCTTTAAGATGGGTACCTGAGAGCTGGTTGGAAGCCTCAAAACCATGTGGGAACTTTAAATGAATATTTTTTTTAAAAAAAATCAGCCACTACTCAGATTTTTTCCATGCTTTTTAAATGCATTTGATCATACTGTACTAGTCTAAAATTGTAGTCCTGCAAAACTTACTTATGCAAACTTGCAATTACAACACAATTCATACAAATTATTATAAATATAATAGGATTTGGGGGGGGGGGGGGAAGGACTACTGATGTGAGCAACGTTTTGTAAGACAAAACCATAATAAGTTAAATATAGTGGTGCCTATTCATAATTTAAATGTATCTCCCAGTGTTCTTATGTTATTATTATTGCTTCTTTCCTGTTAGCAGTATCTGTGAAAGATAACTGTTGCTATGAAGGAATTCAGAACTGATTGCTATGAAGAGTGCAAAATTATGGGCCTAGTTCATTTACTCTGCCTTTGTGGTTTTCTTAACATAGTAAAATAAGTATATTTCCCACATGAGCTTGATTAAAGGGGGGGGGCGGAAGTACCTAGCCTTCATATATGCCATTTTGAGTTTCCTAGCCATATTTGTTCATGCTAGTGCCTTTTCTCCAAATGTTGCCAGTTTATAGTTTGATATATACAGAAGAAATAACTATTCAAATTGCCAAGGAATGTGCCTCTTTCAGCCTAATTCCACAATCTCACATATATGTATAGCTGTAAGTGAAGCCAGCAAGGATTCTTGAATTCCTGAAAACATAGTTTTCAGATGTGCTAGTGGCTCTTGCTGATTTAAACAGAATAAAGTTGTGTACTTCTCTAGTTAGACTTTTCAAACATGGCAACTGCAGAGAAACACTTCCATGCTTTTCTGAAGTTTATTCATTCCAAAGGTCCTTTTGAATACTACATATTATTACCAGACAGCTTTCTCTAATATTTATGTTTTCCAGAACACCATTGTGATTTTGATGCTGCATATTTTGGGTTATGTAAACTAAACAAAGCTGAAACAAAAATAAAGAATGATGTTAAATCTCCCTCAGTAAACAAATGGGAAAAGCAGAAAAAAGTAGTAAGCTGCAAGGAGCCAAAGTACACACAGGGGAACTGGCCTGAATGTAAGCCTTGAACAGTACTGAAGAAATTCCTGCAGATGTCTTCAGGGAAAGAGTCTATTAATAGCGTGTTCCTCAAAGAAAACCTTGGTTTAGATGGGACCTCAGGGAGAGAGGACAGTCTATTCCCTTTGAATTATCTCTGATGAACACCAGTAATTATTCACATTGAATGGAAGAGGGCAGCAGGAAAAGATTTGGACTCTAGAACATCTGAGATGTTTTATTGACCTTGTTACCAGCTTCTTGTGTGAGCTTGTGTAAGTCACTTAATTTTTGTGTATCTGTCCACCCCTAAGTAAAATACTGCTTATAATACTTATCTAGGGGTGATTTTAGGAGCTGATCATCAAACTTTGCAAAGTGCTTCAAAATCTTTTGGTGAAACCTATTAAAGTAATGGAAATATTAAATACTTTGAGTTTATACCAAGGGTCAAATTCTGACCCTCTTCTCATTGGTAAACAGATACTCCCACAAAATTTCCAGTGTTGCTCATTCTCAAGCTTTCACTGAGGGTCACAGTATTTGGTATTTCTTTTCAAACTCCTCCTCTTGGAGTCACGTGACTGCATGAGATTCTCACTTTTATGTGTAAACAAAAGGAGTAGACTGGAGTGTACTACTTTGATTGAAAAGGCTGGCAAATTAAATGCATCACAAAAGGTGAAGCACGTATACAAGCACCCACTGTTAATAAGCAGTGTGCCATGACTTCTGAGTTTGGGTGCCTGACCGATCGTATCTGCGCACGTGGGGCTGCGAATCTCCAGGATCCAGCCCAAGTCAGTGGGATTACTTCTAGGTGCAACTGCTCACCAGTGAAAGTAAAGCGTTCAGAATCTGGCCTTAGAGGACTTGCATACTTTCAACAAAAACATACAATTGAATTTGAAATCAGCTTAGTATTTAACCCATTCTAATGTGAACACAAACAAGCAGCAAGTAAGAGTATTGAAGATCACGAACAGATTGTGTTAACTTCTCTTTATGAACTGAATTTTATATGACCTATATCTCAATATCACAGTAACAGTAAAATTATTCCAGTTTATTAACATCAATATAATCTTTGATTACATGTACCAATTAAAATACTGCTGATCTTTCTGCCGTTAGTAGTTGTTTATATTTATGATGAGTAATTTGAGTTGCATTCATTTCTTTCCTTTTCAAAATCTTAAAGCTTGAATTTGGTGTAATTTACCACTGCACTGAAGAACGATTATACACTGGTAGAAGAGGTCAAGGGGCATTTTGTAATGACAAAAGGCTTCAGGTATCAAAAGAGACAGGTTGGTCTAGATTTTGTTAGAACTCTAAAAGGAATATGTTAATTTTGTTTCAGAGTTGTTGCAAATCATCATTAGGATAATGAACATCATTATCCTGATGGAAAGTATTTCACCTGCATGATAATTCTGTTGTTATGTGTTTGTTTTTTTTCTAAAAAAATCACATCTTTCTTCACTTTCTTTATAAAATATACATCTGAATATGAGCTATTTAAATAATCCTAAATTTCTTTGCTTCATAACCATTGTTTAAAATAAGGAAGAGTGAGTAGATTCACCAGTTTCATTCCAGCTGTACACTGGCATAACTTTTTATGAGCAAAATGCAATGGGAATGGTGAATCAAATTCAGAGTACTATGGCGGCCGTTATTCACTTGATGTCCAATAGACTTGTATGTCATAAAGTGTATTATGTCTGTAGGCACACATGCTAACAGTAAACTGAAGGACACATGCTTCATTAGGGGTTCTTTAACAGCTTGCTTTTGTGAGGTACTTTTCACCATACAAATAGGTAACAACACTTTAATGGAATTCTTGTATTGGTAAACCAAATCATAGATCTGTCTGTTTACTTAATGATAATGGATAACAATAATCAGATGTGTGTAGGGACGTTTTCTGTCAATCAATCAAAATGCAGAGGAGAACACAACACTCAGTAGTAGACAGAAGCAGACATGTGCCAAAAATGTACATCGTTGTACACAGGAGATGGTAAAATTTTCACCCCAACAAGAGATTTAATGGACTTGAAACATAGTAAATTCAAACTTTTTAACATACAGATTTGTTGTCGTGCCCTAAGCAGACTCTGCATCAAAACTTCCCTGAAATTTGGGAAATTTGGCTATTTACCTAAATTAATAGTGAGCTGGGGTCTCCCTATTTGGAGAGATGGAGCAATTTGTAAAGTCAATGACCCCTAAGATTTTCATCCTTGATTATACATCAAATTTTTGTCAGTGTTTGAAGATCTCATATTCCACAGAAGCCTGTGCTGGCAGACACTATTAGGAAAAACTAGGGATCAACCCAGTTGGGCCAGCTGAGCTACTGTTGAAATGTCCTCACTCACTTTTGCAGTCAGAGAGTTCTGCTTTCCAGTTGAGCAAGGAACAATTTTGGCACGTGACGCTTTTGTCCTCCTTTCTCTAGACATCCAGTCTATATGGGTGTCTAGCACATAGCAAGGGAAGTGGACCTTTTGTCCTTCCAAATGCTTTGAAATTTTCCTTTGTTTTGAGAGACATCATTTGGTGGTGGGCAATTTTACCAGTGAAGATGGATCTTCTTTAGTCTCACTTCTACTGATGTTTTAAGTGTATAAAATCACAGTTGCTCTTTTGCTGTAAGGACTGTGGCTCCAGTGAAATAAACCAACCCTGGAACAGAGAGTGTGTTTCCCTGTACCTGCCACTGGAACTTAAGTGGCTTTCACCAATGCGTGATGTGTTGGAAATCCAGGCTGTCATGTTACTTTATGCCTCTTTTTTTTTTTTTTCCAGGAAATGTGACTGTTGTATAATAATTGATCTACACTGTGCATTCGTTGTTCAAATTTAATCATTTGAAATCACAGTCCAGGCAAACACTGTTCTTTGTCAATGCCAAATTTTGTAGAGGTCTGGTATGGGAGTCAGGATGCACTTAAATGAAGGATCCATCTTCCCTTTGATCTTGAGTGATACTTTCTTCTCATGCTTAGATTCAGGTCAGGCCTTACATGTGCTAATACTGTAAGTGTATTTTCTGGTTCTTAATCTTCTGTGGTCAACAGATTTGGTCTTTTCATCATAAATCTATCCATATCACTGTTAAATCTCTTCTACCAAGACTCCTTATTTTTCTGGCCTCTATCAGAGCGAGGAGTAGTCAGTAAATTTTCTCTCGTACCTTTAATTCCTGAAACCCTATTGAGCCTTGTGATCAGCCAGCTCCTTTTCCTAAGCAGAGACCTCCCTCTTCCTTGCCTTAGTTTCTTCATCCAATTTCTACCTGTAGCCTTGATGAAAATAGAAGAGATCCATTTATGCATTAGAAATATATTTAATAACTCAAAAGAACAACTGCCTTAGTTATGACCTAGCAATGACTGGTGTGGTGTGAATGCTTGGTGCATTTCAGCAATGAGGCATGCATTAAATGTTCTGTAATTGTAAATTGGGTCTGTTATGCAAAAAGATCTAAGGCAGATTGCTTTCACCATCCAGAGTTTTCAGTGGTGGCTAAACAACAAATATCCTCCAGCGTGCCTGGATTGGTGTTTCTGTATTTTAATGCAGTAATTTTAAAAGTGGTTGTTAAATCTATATTCCTACAGTTAAGGTTTGTGATACCCCGTAACTCTTCATCTAATTATATACCTGTTACTCACCAACCATTTACCACATTGCTTGCATTGTTCCTCTGCAATACTAAATTCATTGGTAGCCTGTTTAATTAAATGATGTCTCACTCCAGCCTAATTTGCCTTTGAAAACTTCCTTGCTACTTCTGCTAAGAAATTTCAACTCATGCAATTAGCTGTAATAACCAGGTAGACGTTCCCTCTCTGAGTGAATGCCTAGCCTTTAACCCAGGGTAGAAGGTGACACCTGACACTTGGGCACAGCCTAGTTAGAAGGTAATCAACTGCTAAACCTTTGAGTTCTGTCATATCTTTAACGCCTCCGAGTTCAGGTGGCACAGCAGAAGCAGGGACACTTGGCATTTCATCATACGCTTGTTACATACTACCACTACTCAACTTCTCACGTGAGAACTACTCCAACACCTTGCAAGTCACTGTGAGTCTCTCCTCTGACTGTATAGAAGGCTGATATTTTCACCTGCTGTAGGTCAGAATTGCCTTTGAGCACAATACAAATATAACGTTCATATATATTATATTAATTAAGATACTGCTTTAGTTTATGATAAGAAAGGGGCTCTTTTAGTCATAAGGTGTCTTCAGTCTTGGAAATGTGAGAACAAAAGAGAGCTATTACTGAGTGACTAGTGATTTAGGTAGAAACTTTTCTTTCCTCTTACTGTATTCCCAAATGTTTATTATTTGTTAACAAATTACATTAAAGTTCCCTATTCAAGAACCATCCTGTTTTCATCTGTTCTTAGATTAGCATCATTAATAGTTACTAGGTCACTGGATTATTTTTAGTCAATTGCTAATGTTAGTGAATTTGCCAAAAGCTGACCGGTCAATGAAGTAAAGCGATGTATGGAAAAAGAAGGAATGTAAGGATGCATTCTTGTTTTTAATCTTCCTGTTCTTTTTTTTTTTTAAAGTGTGTTTAGAAAAGACCATTTGATATAAGAAATCTAGTCTTGCTTGATTTTTTATGCAAAGTTGTCACTTATCCCTTGAAAGAGTTTGGGGTAAAAAAAGAGACATGAAAATTTTTTTTCTGTGAAAAGTCTGTTAGTGTTTAATTTAAAAACAAATTAGCAGAATCTACCTGGGAGCTGTTGAATTAACGGAAACAACTACCTCCATTGCAGATATCTCGAAGGCCTTAATTTTAACAGAAATCGGTCCAAAACGTGACCCTGCAACTTTGAAATTGTTCCTGGGTAACATTGAGAGATTGCTCAAGGCCCAAGCACACGGGTAAGATATTTTACAACATATATCTCACATTTGTGACCAAAAGTCGTTAAAAAAAAAAAAACGAGAACAAAAAACCAAACAAGTACACTGCGCGTTTTTCGATCTCGACACATAGGTTGAAATCAGAGTAATTTTTCTGCTTTACGTGACCGTGTTCCCTTCGTGCGGAATGGTTTAGGGTCCGTGTCATTGGGAGCTCGACCCTGGCTCTGTGCCATTTGGCCTCGGGCGCTGCAGACGCCTATTACCAGTTTGGGCTGCACTGCTGGGACCTGGCGGCGGCGACCGTCATCATCAGAGAGGCGGGCGGCACTGTGATAGACACTTCGGGTGAGTACAGTATCCTTGGGCTTGTTTGACTTTTTGGGGACTGAGTGGCTATTTGGGGGCGACTTGTGTTACCTCAGTACTGTCCTTCTCCTTGGCTCTGTCTCAGTTCTAGCAAGATTTCTGTAGGTTTCTGTACTCTCCGCTAGACTCTGGCTGGTTATTTGTAACACACTGATGTGCTTCCAGCCTGGGGTTTCGCCACACCAAAGGTCTTCTGAGTCAAACTGTGTTTCCGTGACTTTGAGTGATTCCTTTAAAGCATCAGATTTACAGTAAAGAACTAGCCCAGGAGATTGGTAGATATGCTCAAATTCCAAACAGATTTCGGCAGAGACAGCCTCCTGAAAAGAGAGGACTCTCGGGTACCTGTCTGAACATATGACTAGGAACTACTCACGGGGAGTAGAAGACTCTAATGATCTGGGAGTCTCTGGATTATTATTTCATTTATTTAGATGGTACACATCGCAGAGTAATGGTTTACTGGTAACCAGTATGTGGATACTGTGGAAAGCTACGGTGGATTAAGAAGGAGGGTATGCTGATCAAACTAATTTCTGTTCTGTCCTTTCCGGTTGCTAAAAGAAGGGAATATTGCATTTGTTGTTGGATACTGAACAAATCTAGACATTTGCTGCTTCTGTTGCATGCCTTGGCACTGTATTTAGAATTTTCTGAACTATTTTTTGCCAGAGATTTCCAGATAGGGGTTGCTGAATTAGGTTGTTCCTTCCCACCTTAAAAGGAGCCACGTGTGAAGTTGTTTCAGTGGTTCTGAACCTATGTGATTACAGCATGGTTTATATTTAAGAATACGTTGCCATTTTGCATCACATAAGACAGTTCTTATTAATCCTTTTGTCCTCAGGGGGACCTCTGGATCTTATGTCCTGCCGAGTGATTGCTGCAGGCACCAGAGAGATGGCTATGTTCATAGCTCAGGAAATACAAACTATTCACTACAGACGGGATGATGAAAATTAAATACTTACAAGGTGGAGTCTGCCCTCCGGAACTATGTAACCCTTGCAAGATGGGTGGCTTAAAGGTGATTTCAGCAGGATGCTCTCTGTGGAGATTTTCTGTGTCAAATATTTTTTATAAATTTATTACAATGTGGGAAGGCATAGGGAGATTTTTAAACCTCTAAGAATCGTGTTTCCTTTTTAATATGTATCTCTTTCAGCAGTATCTTTTTTTATAAGATAGCATATTTTACTTGTAGTAAATTAGTCTCAAAATGAAGTTGTAATTTCATATCTGTGGGGCTGATATTTAGTCTTTTGTAACATGCAGCTAAAAATGGAACTTTATTTTTACAGATGCAGATCTCAGGTAAATGAGCTTTAGGACTGTAGTAAGGACAAGTAGTTAAGATGTGTGCCTACAATACCCTTGTTCTATGATACTTAAGAATGCAATAAAAATGACGTTATTTCCTAAGTACATCATAGCTATATATCCGTATATATGTATATGTACATATATGTGTGTCTGTGTGTATGTGTGTAGATATATACACCTATACATGTGTATGCATGTATACACACACCCCCCCATGTGTGTATATATATATATATGGGTATCCTGGATGTTTACAGCAATTTAGAGAATGCATAGAAGAAAGCTAATATTGGAAGTTATTTTCAGGTAAAGAGTATAGGTTACTTAGGTGATTTTGGTGGGGGCTACCCAAATGGCAAATAACAGAGCTGATCATGGAAAATGTTTAATGATTTTACAAACTGTCCAGCTAGTTCTTGTTTCCCTTCATCCCTCTGCATGGGGATAAATCATACTGTCCTACAGGCCTCTGTAAGATATTCAAACCTGCAAACACTTACCACCATAGAGTAATTACAGTTAAAATCAGGAATATTGAACTCCACTGAGCTATTCACAGTATTAACTATGACACACAGTAGGAGACCAGAGGAATTGAGCACAGTGTCAAGGAGATGTTGATTTTAAAGAAACTTTGAGTGTAACAGCAGGATTTGTCCCCTTACAGGCAAGTTATTAAAAATATGCACTTAAGATACTTGCAAAAACTTGTAAATCACATGCCTTTCCCACACAATGTTGTAATTGCACTTTTTGATCAGAGAAACCTGTAAAATCAGTTACATACATTTCCTAAATGCACAATTGTTCTCTGTCCTTGTATCTAGCTTTGGGTTTAATTCCACCAAGGTGATAATTTCTATTTAGATTATACTTTAATTCAAGAGCACAGGGAAAATGCAAGTGTGTCCAGAAAAGTAGCTGAGATTAAATCACTTCTATTTTTTTCTTGAAAAATTGAATTAAAAGGTATCTCTTTTTTGCAAGAGTGCAAACTAAATAAAGGAGTGAGCCAAAAAAGTAACTTGGTTAAAAAATTTTAGCTTTATACACTGCATGTGTAGACTTTGTAAATGTATTCAGATATCTGGGTAGAACATGCAAACTAAACAATGTTTTTTAAAAATAACCTTACATGTGTTTCTTGCAATGAAAAATATTTTTCACTGAATATAGCATAAAATCCTGTGTGATGTCTTGATGCTTTTTTTTCACGAGAAATACAAAGTATTGACTGTGTGAAGAATGTCTAAATCCAACTAAGCATTTAAGGATTGATGGTTCCTACCAGAAAACCAACGCTGTCCATCACAGTGATCAACGTTTTGTCACTGCTCCATCTCTTTGTACCCCCCTGTTTGGAAACGGAGATTGTAAGCCCTCTGGGGCAGGGACTGTAGTACTTTGGCTCTGGGTTTGCACAGTGCTAACAGGATGCGATTCTGGTCCACAGCTAGGCACTGAGGTGCTATAATAATACAAATAATGAATACTAATAGGCTCGCTTGTCTCTTATTCGCCCTCTCCCCCCCCCTCCTTTCTGAGCGCAGTGGAGATCCAAGTGACAGATGCGGAGCTCGGTGGCACCACTCTGATCCCAGAGCTCTTAGCCTTGGCCGCCGGGGGGGCCGCCAGGGCTTTACTTGGGATTCTGCCGCGGCCGTAAGCCCCGTAAGGAAGCTTATGCTGGCAGGGGATCAAGTGTGGTGGGAGCTCAGCCCCACCTCATCCTCTCCCCCCCCCCCCCCCCCGCCCCCCC